>JAECUM010028477.1:0-33966 GCA_016617855.1 Megalonaias nervosa | reverse complement strand
GCATTCTCAGCAATCAAGGACAGACTAGAATGATTAATACTCAGAACGCAGGCGGTCCGACCTAAGCCAGTAAAATTACCCAGTACCGAAGTTATGCCTGCAAATGTTAGTAAAATAATAAATCAAGCTGCAAATAAAAAATTAGCAGGGTTGGCTGGTGTACCACTATCAGAAAAAGAAAATATATAACTGCTAGTTTGATAGCAGTAAGTGGTCTTCGTGTTAGACGATAGCAAGTATAATAAAGATGTTCAAACGTGTATCTAATCCCGCATTCGACATGGACGCACCAGTTCTCAAAGATGAATCGATGCGTGATTATGTTGCTTGAAGGTGTTGGTGGACGAATGAGAGTCATTGATGCCCCAGTCGACAACATATAAGTGTTTTCCAAACATGTAATGAAATCATCTATGATATTATAATGTCATATCATCATGTTAGTGTCAGTCTGACTCTTGGTCAGATTAAAAAGCTACAATCAGTATAAAAAAAGAATTCGGGAATAAAAATATTACTGAAATCAGTACAGATCTCACTTGGTGCAAATAAGCTATCACTGACAGAATGTCAACTCAGGCACTTCAATAACGCCAAACGGTTAAAGACCGGCGTACGACTTGATCTTTCTGCGGGTGCAATTAAAGATATTGCCAAGACAGGTAGTATATTTCCACTTCTTGTAGCTATACCAATGTTGATAGCCGCTGCAGCCCCAGCTGTTGCAAAAGCAGCTGAACTTGGTGCTGTTGGAACTGCCGCTGGGATGGCATTAAAGAAAGCAACAGGTCACGGACTAAAAACTTCCCCCCAAAAAAAAATCAACAGGGAAAGGTCTAAGACTGCCAAGAACACCTCTTTCATGGTACGGTCAATCCACGGGGAAGGTCTAAGTCTGCCCTGGACACATCGTTGATACTTCCTATGTCCAATTTTGATTTACTTGGTGCTGCTAAGCGATTAAATATCAAAAACTTCAGAGGTGTTTTTATGCGTGATCAATTACCAAAACAACCAAATCGTATTGAAACCGGTATAATTAATCTCGATGGAAGTTCCGGTCCAGTTACTCATTGGGTTGCATACGCGATTGATCCACGTGGAATTATTATTATTTTGATTCGTATGGGTTGGCACCACCGAATGAATTTTTAAAACATGTCAACGGACTTCAAAACACTCTTGTATGGTATTCAACATTACTAACACAGACAATAACTAATCTGCCAATATGTGGCTGTGAAGTACTTGCTGTGCTCGACGCTGTGTCATCGTCAATTACACGGCCTCATAAAGTCGTGTACGAGTATACAACCAGCCGATATAGCCATCCACCGTCGTTTTAAACGGGTCTTAGTGACTATACAATGGTTGATATTTTCGGAAGATCTTCTCGGAGTCTCAGACCTCAAGGAGAATTGTCTAAATACGCAACACTTGATCATATCAAGAACGAGATAGCTAATCTTTTGCGTAACGTAGATGTGGACCAAAATGAAGTTGTTGTTTTTAAAGATCAACAAGGACGATTAAAAACGAGCAATATCCTGTTGACAGATATTATTCTGCGAGTTCCAGACGCAACCGAAAATAACTTAGCGGTATTTACTAAGAACGGTAAAATTTAAAACTCGGAGGAATCAGTCTTAACACTCATGGAAGAGATTGCTGGACGCATCAGAAGAACTGGAGATATTATGCATGGCGATCTCAGCATGAGTAAAAATACAATTATTAATGTGAGAGAACCAAAATTAGACGATGATGTGGCAACAAAAAGATACGTAGACAGCAACAACAACACGTTCAGAACTGAGATCGATGATCGTTACTATCCGCCGGTGATACAATGACGGGTTCTCTGAACATGTCTAATAATAAAATTACTGGTCTTAGAGAACCAGAATCAAACGATGACGCCGCAACAAAAAATATGTCGATGATAGCAACATTCCTATAATGACATCGCTGATTACAATCAATGATGGATTGGCCACATTTAGATCTGATTATATTACTCACGTAACCACGTTTATAAATTTTCGTAGAAACACAAATAGAGTTATTAATAAAGTTTTGGGAAGCCCAGCAGTTGCCGACATTAAACACTCTGACATAAATAAAATATTAATGAATTTTTTGGAAATCCAGCAGTCGTCGACATTAAACTCTCCGAAATAAAAAGAATTACCGACAGTGTAGTATATACAGTAGCGTCTGGATCAGCATTATGGTCAACAACCAGTGATGTCATCAGCCATTGCGCTGAGGTTACCGGGATATACAGGCTCTCAGTGCTTGGCACTGCAACATTTAAAATATTTACCAATAATTCACGGCGTTTACCAGTTAATAAATCTTCTGGAACAGCAACTATAATCGGATCATTATCAGCGTCATACATAATAGCACCAGTAATAGGATTTGGTGTTGCAGTTATAACCGGTGTTGCTGGTATTCTTAATATCATCGCAAAAAAATCTATGTGTGCAGCTGATAAATTATACGAATATACAACGTTGCTATCAGCGTCAATACACGCGCATGCCAAATTATCATCGCTGATATCATCAGGGCTCAATGATGGAATAATATCAGATCAGGCATTCGCAGAAATAATTAAGGTTTGCCATGAAGCAACTGGAAACCAAAACCCACCGTCTCCGACGATGGCAGAGTCACCTTAATTTAAATCAGGAAGTAAATACTACTACTACTACTACTACTACTACTACTACTACTACTAATAATAATAATAATAATAATAATAATAATAATTATAATTATAATAATGTCACTAATGACTACATCACAAGAATTGCTAGAAAAAAATCGTCACTAATACAACACTGCCAACAACCACAATGATATTAGCGAGCTCAACCAATCCTGAATTCGACGTTATCTTTCCAACGGCAATTCCAGCCAAAGAAATAGCATTAGCACAATTGCGAGTATATTATATTTGGTGGGTTGCCTGCAAACAACTCATTAGTGTTTTCTTATAAAAACAAACACGATGGAACTCCAGACTAGCAAGTTGTTGGTATTTCTACGGACAGTTATCAAATAGAACTGATTAATAGTGAATTCCAACGCAGGATTAAATCTATCACAGGAAAAGAAATCGTTATTACGGTTCATGAACCAACATTATCAGCTGCGATAGAAATATCAACACCCGACTACGCCGTAGATATATATCAATCATCGATCAGAACTATGTTAGGATGGTCAGAGGTAGCACCTGCAGCGTCAGCGACGCTGCCACCACAACCTCAACGTGGTGATTATGTTTCAGAGAAACGAATATTTTAAAAAATTCCAGAGTATGGAAAAACTTATCCATGGAAATATATGGAAGCATATGATACAAAAAACTGATATTCATCGTGTTGAAAATGAAGGTGAAGTACTTCCTAAATTAGTAAGAGCGTTATAAGGCATTCGCAAGAATGGAACTATATTTATCGATGAACCGTATATTAATTCATTTTCCTACGCCATTAAGTCTGAACACCAAGCTGTATCCGCGGTTATTCAAAACTACGTGCAGGAGTATCCCAACGACAATCTGAAAAACCAAATCACTGAAACGATACAACATCTATACCAGGTTTCCTCCGACCTCAATTATGTCAGAGTGGTTATTTTTGGAACAGTACATATCGGAAAAATTTCAGTCACAAAAATTTAAACTATTATTTTAAAAACACTTCGCAAATCACAGAAGCAGAATTACCAAAATTCATAATAACAGGATTTGACGCAGTTGAGTTGACAAAACCGTCGAAGATATTATCGATGAATATTTTCCAGTGATATTAGAATCATGGAGAAAAATGTTCCCTCCTGCGAGTATTCTCAAACATAACAATGATCCATACGGTGGAGGTCGACATATATCACCAGGTGTTGTGGCGATCACATCAACGATCGCAGTCAATCTTGTATGTGATTCAGTCGACGGCAGCTATCCAGTAGATTTTTAAAAATCCAGGCAGGCACAACAGGGATATATCTTATATTCATTTACCCCTGAAGTACCTCCTGGTTTTTAATTGTGTCAGTACCTGTTAATCCGGTTTATCTACGATGTCATAATCCGCTGTTGTCACCGATACATTTTAGACTTACTGAACAAACCGGACACCTTCCTGATTTAAGGAATGAAGCTTAGACAAAAAGTTTGTACATGCGTTCGTAGCTACCTTTTGTTGGAATAAAAAATAAATCTGAATCTGTGACAAAATAAAAATAAAATAAAAAATAAATCTGAATAAAAATAAAAACATGTATGATTCTGAATAAATATTATAATCTGAATCAGAATAAAAATAAAATAAAAATATTTCTGAATCAGAATAAATATTATAATCTGAATAAATCTGAATCAGAATAAAAATAAATATCTGATTTTGAATAAATATTATAATCTGAATAAATCTGAATCCGAGTCAGAATAAATATAACTTTTAATTTCATAATCCCTCTTGACTTTCGCCAGTGATTTCGTCGGTGACTTTGTCAGTGAGTAGTTTACAATCGTACGTAAATTTTTTTAGCTATCGCACACGTGAGTTTACAATCTTTTTTGTTTCGTATTCGCGTGATAATTCTGATTTAACTTTCTCAATCGCATTTGCGAGTGAAACAAATTTTCGAATACCCTCATCATCGACATAAAGTAGAGATTGTTTCACGGCTTGTTGAAGTAATTTAATGAATCTATATTCAGCTGCTAGCGTATATCTCCTATCATATTTCCGTTCCTGTAGCGGTTGAAAATCATTTGTGGTTTTTTTCAGGATCCAATTGGTCAGATAATTCTATAGCCTCAAAATTTAATTTTTTAATCTCAGAAATAATTGCATGAATATTTTCGGAATTCATTATATAATAAATATTTGCTTAAAATCAAAATATTTCTGAATCGGAATCAGAATAAAATAAAAATAAATCTCAATCAGAATCAGAATAAAAATTTAGAAAGATTTCTGAATCTAAATAAAAATATAAAAATAAAAATAAATTTGAATCAGAATAACAATAAAATTAAAAATAAATCTGAATCAGAATAAGAATAAAATAAAAATAAATCTGAATCTGAATAAAAATATAAAAATAAAATAAATCTGAATCAGAATAAAAATAAAAATAAAAATATTTCTGAATCTGAATCAGAATAAAAAAATAAAAATAAAAATATTTCTGAATCTGGATCAGAATAAAAATATAAAAATGAAAATATTTCTAAACTTGAATCAGAATAAAAATATAAAAATAAATCTGAATCAGAATCAGGATAAAAAAGCAAAAAATAAACAGTAGCAATGATGAGCGGTTACCATTCCACGGGGTCCGTTTATTTGCCAGTATTTGCCGTTTTATGAGGTCCTTTTATGAGGCCTTTCTTATGTCTGATGGGAACCCTTCCTGAGGCTTTTTTTTTCATTTTGGCTGACATTCTTTCTGAATGTCCATGTGTGGGGTACCCTTCAATGAGGTTGAGAGCTGTTTATTTTTGGAGACTCCAGTTTTCAAATTCGTGCATAGACGTACCCCCTGGCGAATCCCTAAATGCGAAATGAAATTTTAGAGATTCAGAGTGCTGTCTAGGCTTCACAATTTCATGCACACACCCCCAATATCAAACCCCGGGGAGAGTGCTAAACGGCACCCACTACGTTGTTCGACGTGGTGGGGAGGTGTACATGAATTTTCCTTGGGCTGGTGCCCCCACTTATTAATGAAAAATTGCGAATTATCGCCCCCCGTCGACAAATTTGTCAGTCACGGGATTGGAACGCCAGACCTTGAGTATGAGAATCTGCCACTTTAGCACTGGACCACGGATCATCCTTACAGATATATGTTTGAAACATTAATATGAAGTTACCTTACTTGCAATTCCTACAAGTGATCAGTATACTCTGAATAAATCACAATTGTTGTATAATTGCGTTAACCGCAATGTGAATTTATTTCAGTTTCCAAACAATGTATAAAATATCTGCATTTAATAATCGCACATACATTTCTGCTGGATGTCATTCCGGGTTAAAGTACATGCAGGTCTATTGTACTGCTGTACAACTATCTTACCTGGAAATCTAAAAATAGCTTACCTGGATTACACACAGGGAAGGCATGTACAAAGCACATCAAACTTGTGAACGATATTCTTCTTGTTTTTCTGACTTTATCAGGGACAAAGTCAAAAGGTGTAACATACAAGAAAGAGGGACTGTCCTGGTGTAACACACCCTGACTTTGACAGGGACAGAGCCCCTCTGACGTAGTCAATGACAAGAAACACAGTGTGTATGAAACAGCAAAGAAAATAATCTTGGCAGTCATATAATATTATGCAGTTACAAGTGGGGCAACTGTTTAATCACTGTATCGGAGACAGCTTTGCTTGAAGTTATCTCCCTTCATCTACAATTGAGTCAAAATTGGATTTGCCGTGTCTGTCTGGATACACTGAAATGTTATTTTTTGTTTATATTTCTTCAAAAATGCTGATCAATATATAGCATTTGCGACATGTTGTACTGAAGTCGGGTGAATATCAAAATATTTGCCAGCTGAATTCATCGATGGGATTTTTTTCTTCTCCGGTCTCTACGTTTACAGATTTCATCGCCCTGGGAAATTTACTATATTTTCCAGTACAACCACGTGCAGAATTCTGACTTTGTGTAATAGCCTGTAAATTACATAAAGAATTATATTTGGGATCTGAATCAATGTGATCGATCACAAGTTCGTCTTCGATTAATCCGTGAAAATACTCGTATATGAATTTATGACGGAGATATCTTTATCCCCAACAGTAAATCTGAGATGACCATCATTATCAACAGCACCGACTGTTATTTTAGTCGACAGTTCCTAATTACACTATCACGAGATGCCTCATAATTTTTAATGATGGGATGTGTTACAAATTCATTTTGCTCCATTTATATAATAATATTATTTTTGTCTAAATAATTAATTTATTGTTGGCGTGGAAATCTGGCGAGATGGTCTTCGATTTTTTCTTATACGAGCATCGTTGTTGCCGGCGTTATTTTTTTTTTATCGTAATATCGTTTCAGCTCTCTGTATTTTTTACCACCACATTTTACACAGAGCTGCGTTTCTCCTCTGACCCCATCACCACATCGTCAACACAGTCTTGGTCCTAGACTTCTGTAACGCACACTGTGCATGTGATATCCACATAATTCATTTACGCAAGCCCTGTTACAAGGAACTGAAGAACCAATCATCAACCACTTGCATTTACTCTTTGCCTTAATCATTATATATTTGCCTTAATTATAATATGGAGGAATTTGCGAGATTATCTGCGATTAAGCCCTCTAAAACCAGACTTGATCTTGACAGAATAACCCATAAATTACCGAGGCGAGCTCTGGTTGATTTAACAAATAAAACTCTTATCAATTGTATCCGTGAAGCCAAGAGAGAATTTTGCGACGATGGTGCGGCTCATGTATGGTCAGCATTCAGAATTATACAAGACGTTGATGCTACAATGAATGACAAACGAGCAGCGACAATTATTAATTATCTCGGCGTTTTATGAAAATATATTTTTAGAATAAAATTTATCGTGGCGACAGACGATACCTGGATTATCCGTGACAAACGTGACCCTGTTCGATTACACCACACAGGAAATATTGTCACGTTAAATAAAAATTCAAAACCAGGAATACTGACCGGAATTGATAGACCTTATTATGAACGCTCGTTCATAATCGAACAGGGTCACGTTTCGATAGAGATTATTGATCAGAACGCACACGCCTGGACTTCCGACATAACAATATTTCCAGAAATCGAACTGTTAAATTCTATAACGGTGATATGTTTAATTTTATCAGAAATATCAGTAAGAATGACCCTGTATCCGTGTGGTTGCTTCAAAGTTCAGAATCTGTGAACTATGATCAGTTTGTACGGCCTAATGGAGATATTTCTCGTACAGAATCTCTCCACGACGAAATGAAAAATCTTGCATTGAAATACACGAACGATACTGATGTTATCGAACGATTACTCAGTAATTGTTTTAACGTTCCGTCAGTTGCTGCCCACGCTGCTCAGAAGGAAAATAATTGGAAACCAACACGATTGGAATTTCTTGAAGATGTCCGACGCAGTTGTATCGAATACGAACACGGCGGATTATGGAATACTAAATACGATTATAAAGATGTTATCTCGGTTGATATGGTTGCATGTTATCCTGGAAGTTTTCTTGGAGCGGGTGAGTGTTCTGAGTATTTGAAGCGATTTGGACATCCAGCACACGAGCTGACCAGAGTTGCGATAAATGGACCCTTACCAGATTTTGACTTGACTGGATTTGCATGCATTGAGTCATTAGAATTTGCACCAGAAAACCTTCATTCGGTGGTCGCTGTTTGGTTTGGAAAACATTTTAGCGAACGCGACTGGGCTCCAATAGTTTTATTACGATATATGCTTGATGTAAAAATATTGATATCGTTGGTTGTAAGTGAAGCAATTATATCATATCGTCAGCAGAAACAAGTTTGGTTACCACAACAAAAGAAATATTCCACTGATGAAAATTCTGACAATACCGATCTCAAAAATAAACTTGCAAAAGATCTTGGCAGAAAAATAGTTGGTAAATTTACGCAAGGAGGATCATATGATCATAAACGACATTGTACAAGATTAATTATCGACGAAGCTTAACTCGATTTTATAATTGCCGATACAACGGAGAGAAGCACATTTTTAAGTCGGAATAATATTAATTTATCTGACGGAGCTAAATTAGGTTCAATTGTAAGCTACACTGATGGTGACTCACCACAGTTTACTCATTTAAGATCTTCGATGCTCGCGTACGTTTCGATAAATGTATTATCGATGACAAACAGATTTACTGATACCGCAGTTAGAGTCGCCACAGATCATTTTATATCAATAAAAAATACGCAGGATTGCTAAAACAATTACATATCGGCGCTGATGCATCATTGGGCGAATGGAGAATAAAACAAGAATAGATACTTAGTTATTCTGAATCTGCCGACGTTGAACCTAAGGAAATATATTATAAAAATAAATAGATGTGAAAACTTTCATCGGCTCCATCTGTATATGATCCTGTGACCAGACATAAAACAATTTATCTCAATGGACCCGGAGATTCTGGTAAAACAACACGTGCGATTGAATTATTTTGGAATTTTGATATGGTTCTTTGACGCCCACACATAGACTCGCCAGAGAAATGAACGAACGAGTAGTTAAATCTCATACTTATCACATCTTCTTCCGATGGAAGGGAGACACGTGGACTCCTGAGCGAATGAGTGAGAAATATATCCCTAAGATTATTATCTGGGATGAAATATGTACAGTGTCTGTGAAGGTATTACAATATTTATTGATTGGTTGTTGACGAAAAATACTGCTGTTATCTTGTGTGGCGATCATAGTCAACCACCACCTTTTGTTGGATCATCTCCGCATGAATGGCTGAAAAGATTCGTAGATTATTATGAGGAGAAAACTGATGATCAATGAGCTATTGATGAACCGCTGAAAGAGTTTAAAAGATTGATCAGACTGCAGCCATATAAAATTCAATGTGCGATAATGCGTGAAGCAATTCCATAGACAACGATGAATGATTTTTGGAATTTATGGAGGCCTGCCGATTTGATACTTGCAAGTCGGAAGATAGTTCGTGATACACTTCAACAGGAATTATTTCTGTTAGATAAAAAAAAAATGGTTTCAGATCTACCTGTGCCATTGTGTTATCGACCAGCAGCTACACGCAAACAAAATATTGAAGGTGAGATTCCTGGAACCTTGACAGAGTCAAGGGAGAAACAAAAATTAGTTCTTAATGATATTGTTATTGTTCCTGTGAGTGCTGTTGAGAGCGCGATAGCGACAGACAAAACTCCGTGGACTCTAGGATATGCTATAACGATTCATTCGTCACAAGGATTAACTATTTCTGATACAAATATCTGGATTGTCGAAGATCTGATTGAATGGTCAAATTTAGTTTATCTAGCGGTGTCGAGAGTTAGAAGAATGTCTCAGCTACGGAGGGTTATCATAGACTAAGCAATGACTGAGGAAACCACTGATAGCAATTACGATGATATAGTAAAGAAAAAATTAGCTGGTTATCAGCGATCTGACAAAAAAAAGGAAGCGTGACTTTGATCTTGATATTGAATTTATCATGACGCTGAAACAACAACAAAATAATCATTGTGCAAGTTGTAACACAGTAATGTTATGACAATATTCGAATAATAATCCAAGATAATTTACCGTTGATAGATTTAATAGTAGTCTCGGCCACACGCGAAAATGTGATGTGGACCTGTATTGAGTGTAATCGACGTAGGGGTGCTGGTGTACTGCTTTCACAGAAGTGAAGGCGGTGGTAATTGTGTATCCTCGGGAATTACTTGTAATTGTTCACGTATAAATCCACGTTGAGGAGCAGTTGAATTTAGTCTGCAGATTGCAGCTCTACCCCTGGATCTTACCACGCTGAAAATGTTATGTGTAGTCACACTCCAGATAGGATCAGTTGCTCTTCTTTTACCCCATTCAAGTTCACCAGGTTCATATAAATATCTTACAGTCACATTACCTAGTACTGGTTGTTTTGAGGAAGAGTCATGTCGTTTTACTGGTATATGCTTTTTGTGATCGCGCTGATGGTGTGATAGAAGTTGCACGAATAATTTCGTTATTTAATGCAGCTATCACACTTGGTAGTCTTGCAACCCATTCGCGAGATCTTTTGTCTTTCTGAACTTTATTGAAGGATATTTCTTGCGGATAATGATATCCAAAAAATCGCTCAGCATGTGTTCGATTAAATCGCTCAACGATTACCTGATCGCGATGAATTGCGGTGTGTCCTCGTCTGATTTTGACGTTATATATTTTCGTCATCGACGTTAGTGCACCAAAATTTCTTGCCAGGATCAGCCTGTAGCAACTGTGGCCATCGTAGACCGCCGCGTTGATAAATTCGTTCAAAAGCAGATACAACTTCAGTTGCTGTTTTTGTTGATAGTGATTCTGCTTCTTTATATCTGCTTGCAACGTCAACGACAGTTAACGCGTATTTGTATGTGCGTGATTGACGTCTACCTGTTTTAATAGTATCATGAGGTAAAAACAAAATATCTGCCTCATGAATTTCATTGGGAGCGCTGACATCAAAATGTGCATACTGAATTTGTTTAGGTGGTGTAAGATAAATTTGTCATATTGCCTGTCTTGCCAAGCAATTTGCAGCAACAGAACGTGTGACATTTGCTGCATCAGCAAGTTTACTAATCGCTGCTCTACGCCTCCAATATCCTCTTGGGCTATAATAAATCGATTCCATTATAATAGTTATCTATGTTTACTTACCGCCCCTGGCACTAGTTCACCTTTCATCGCAGATCTTACCGGCCAATTAGCAAGTGATTCTCTGAGATATTTATTTTTCACAGATTTTAACGTGTATATCAACTTCATATCTGCATTATGTCGTTGTTGCAAATCTGGATTTTTATAGGCGACATCATGAATGTTGCACGCTTGATCAATCGCATTTATTGGATACTCTCCAAGTCTTGGTTTGTCTCTTTCGTCAAGTCGGATATCAAGTCGGGTTCCAGGACCACAATAATTATATCCAGGAAGATGGGGTTTTTCTCCTGGGTATTTAGCCCATGGAGTCCCTGGTAATTTTCCCAATGAAGCAGCGATATTACCACTTGTCTTCGTACGAGACGAAATAAATCTGTGTTTGCTTGTACCACGTTTTACACACTTGCCTGTAGCGCACGCTTTTTATTTGTTGTTATTATTGTTGTTAATTCGCTTGTGGGGGTGGGTGCTCTGCATCGAACACAATATACATTCATATTATTTATTATATTTGTACAATATGAATATCACTGATTTCTCAGCGACACGAAAGCAAGAGCCAATCAAGTATCATCCAGAGCTACCAAATTCTATCAGAGCAATTATAATGGGTACATCTGGGTCTGGTAAGACGCAATTATTGCTTAATCTGATAATGAGATGGCTCAGGTGGGATAAATTGTATTTAGTGGCACAATCAGTAGATGATCAGCGATGCTACGATGTGCTTAAAGATTTTAATGTAGAAGCGAAGTCGTCTGATGAAGACGGTAATGATATTATTGATTTTATCACCGATATTGATGAAGCTCATCTGTAGATGACCTCGATGGATTTATTAATAATCTCGTAGTATACGATGCTGTGATGCTGGACAAACAATCAAATCCAGCTCGGATATTTTCCCGAGGTAGACACAAAAATACTGACGTAATTTACGTTACTCAGCGATATACACAAATACGTAAAGTGATCAGAGATAACTGCAGTATTTTAGTTGTTTTTAATGGAGTCGATACACATACTCTGCGAAACATTCATCAGACTTGGTGTTCAGGGGATATGATTAAATTCAGAAGCTTCTTTTCAAAAGCGCTAGCTATCCCACAAGGATTTATCGCGATAAATTTACATGATCCTCGGTCGAGGTATCGTGTATGTCTCGATAAAATATTTGATTGAGAGACACAGCAGCAGGGAGAGCGACGACAAAATTTGAGTGTCCGACGGGTAAACGAGCACGCATACAAAACTAAAACACAAACGTCAAACACAAAATAACAAAGTGAGCTAACCCAATTAGATAAGTCTCGGTCGGTCAGAGGCTTCGGTTTGACGTTGTTGACCTTGCATTTTCGTTTTTGTAGGAAGCTTTATTTTTCAAAAATAACCCTCCTAAAAAAGTTGTAGGATTCGCCCTCCCTGTTGCTGAGTCCCATGCCAAAGAAGTTACAAGGTTCGGATAATCCCTTTTAGTAAGACATTAATTTCTAAGAACAGTATATCGTTGGCTTCTTTCACACCATCACAAACTGCAGAACGTTCAGGGGAGACACAGGTAGAACACATTATAGAACCACGCATATTCAGGAAATAGTAGCTGCCAGCACTATTTTCAAACTGTTCGTATGTGTTAGATCAGGTCATTCTTAATCAGGTAAACTTTAAGAGAAAATATATCCTACTTCTCCGCTGATTCATTTTGTACCTTATCAACGTAAGTCAATGTCAGGATGAAATCGCTGAATTATCATAATGTCAAATTTCTGCACACACATATTTTCTCATATTTTTTCAAATGCGATGGAAGCCAGGATTACCGAAATCGGTTAAAAGGATAATAAGTGTCTTGAACGAAACGAAGCTGCCTAAACAATTTATTCAATATTATTATATTTTTATTCGTTTAGTTAAAGACCCATATTTCAACTTAATCCGATGCAATGCTCATATTGGCTTTCTGGAATTTCACACACATATTTTCTCATAAAACAGAAATCAATATCACAGATCTGAGTTCTGGAATACCAGTAGGACGGTATTATCCCGATCCAATTGGCAGAGGATAATGATTTAGATGTAGAATAAAAATATCAAACGCCGATCAAATAATCGGTTTGGATCCTGATAGCAAATCCTTCAGGCTAAATTTATCATTATCTTACTGGTTCTTTGATTGTTCTTGGGTTGTGGGCTTGTGGTGGTCTGAGCTGTGAATAGGCCAGCAATATGACTTAATTTGAAGAGCTCTTTGTGTGCCTCAGTTGATTGTGAACAATTTTGATCGTTGAAACTCGGTTAAAAATGTTTCTGTATCAAACCACTTGAGATTCATGGCGATTGTAGTTGTTGCTTAACAGATCACAACGGGTAGATATTATCAAATTGCCTCTGTCGCATCGACTTTTGCTAGGTGGTTGTTCCACACTCATTTTGACATTTCTACTGGCTGTTTAATCATAGCAGCAGTAGAGCTGCTGAACGACCAACTCGTAGTGACCAGATTGTGAAAAAATCAGAAAAAAATTAAAGAAGTTTTCATTATTAAGACAAAAGTTTTCATTATTAATACAAAAACTTTAATGTCTCAGGCAAGTGGTCTGTTCAGCTCTACTGCTGCTGCTCAGGTGGATTTACACCCTTCCATTGTATTATAATTTTTTTTTTGTTATTATTGTTACTTACAATAATTACAATCCAAATATCCGACAGAATAAGCAGTATTTTGAAAGCTGAATCTGATTTTGCATTATCGATGATTCGTAGGAATGGCTTAAAACTACCTTGATCCATAAGCCATTCTTATGCAGTAAACTAGGCATGTGAAATTTCCTCCCGTGTGCGGCCTGATAGGCGATTTTTAAAGCCACCCTATGACGTAAATACGCTTGATAAAATAGACTGCACTTGCCTGCAGTTAAAACGTATATAATTTGTTGAATAGGTAATGTGTAATACATTATCTCTCTGTTAGTGTTTTCTGATGAATAAATTTAGCACATTCATCAGCATACACAACAATACACACCGGGGGGGGGGGAGTGGAGGACTATAAGAATTAGGTTTTACTTCATTTATTTGCATTAATGTCTAAAAAATATTGTGGCCTTATTTGAGATCTTATAATAAGAATGGAGAAATTAGCCACTTTACAGTTACACTGACAGGTTGACTTGAGTACGGTAAATATAAGCAATATCAGCCGTGTTTACACTTCAGAAGACATGTTTCAACAGCTTTTAGCACTTCATTTGCACAGTTGATACGGTTTAGTCGCAACTTTAGGCAATAAGAAACCGGTTTACATAGAAAATATCTTGCCGTTGACCGCAGAAATCACTTAACAGTTAAATACATGATTTGTTATAGAGGAAATTTCACGGTTGTCATGGGGTTATTTGAATGGCAACTGAGACCGAGTAACAGCCATACAAAGTTAAGAGATAATGCGCGTTTGACTACAGTTCTTTTTGTTTTTCGATGTTCGCACAACGGTTTTGGTAGTTTTTGGTTTGTGCACATCTAATCGTGTATCAATTTCTTCTGCATTTGTGGAAAGTCATTTTCTTATGGACAATTTTTTTGGAGCTAATGGGTAGTCTTTGAAGCAATCATATAAATATAATACATTATCCAAGCACACTTTTACAATGCAATCATAGTTGTCTGATATTTTGAACTTTTTCTACTATCCATCAAATTCATCAGTTGAAGATCTATTTGTTTTAACTCTCCACATATTGAGGCATCCTCCATCCTTCAATATCATTTTCAACTGGGCACATAATGAATGACCTTGACCGCCATCCAGGACCGGCCCTATCGGTTTTGGCTCCCTAGGCGAACTATGACTTTGGCGCACACACACACCCCTCCACCGACAGAAACCAACCCCAAGAAAAAATAATGTCTGTCTAATTTGGCTCTCCTTAAAGTCTGGCGCCCTAGGCGACCGCCAAGTTTGCCTGTATGGTTGGGCTGGCCCCATCTTCGCTATCCAAGGTTTCGATATGATAACCCTTTGACCGCCTTGGCGGACCGAACAGATATATTGGTCATTTGTCCTAGCGACATCTAATGGATTTCATTACTTGCCTCCCTCCTTAGTATATAATGCCAACTGACCAATAGCGTGGTACATTGTACACTGGTCGAAAATGGTGGAGGCAATTGACCTAAGAAGGATACATTGTAAGTTTAACAGCCAAAGTATGACTAGGTACTAGAGGAAAGCCATTACAGGTGTATTTGAGTGAAAGGTATTTTTGCAAACACGGATCGGCAGTGGAAAATTGCTTATTTATCAGTCCATTCAAGTTATGTGCTCCTCTTGTTTCGACCATGTAGGAACGGTGTTCAAATTTGAACAACTTAATTTTGACTGGATGCGGTGGCTTGCCGTCGCATCCAATGAAATTCATGGACCAGAAGCACAGAAATATCTGCTCGATACGCTAAGGTGTAGATAGGGTTATCACATCGGAACCTTGACTAGCGAAGATGGCTGGCCAGCCTTCATCATATACATACCGTCATTTCTTAAGAAACCATTTTTGTCCAAGTAGCATTAACGATTTATTTTCACGTATTCGTGCGATATCGTGCAAATTACACCTCGTAATCCACTATCAATCATCAAGAACACATCATAGTCTGTTAAATATCCAAGTTCTATAAATGATGTTTTAAGTTTGCATGATATACTAACCCAGGTATCACGATATTATTTAAAAAAATATCATATAGCATTAATGTATCATTTATTCAGGTATTATTTATTTAGATCTCCAAGTGTAAAATGTTCCACGATATGGTGGTGTACATCTAATCAACATTTGAGAGGTTTGAACCGTCAAGTGATGAGTGTATCTGTCATAACTCTCTATCAGATGGGGGTAAAAACATTCTTTTCAGATATTTAGATGACATATTTGTAAATTGTTTAAGTGTTCCTTAAAGTTTTATTAGTTAAATTTTAACCAGCTGTTCTATAGACTGTCTCACGAATCAAAATCTGTCACGAATCTGAATGACCTTATATTCATTATTTCTGTTTAGTCGTTTTCAAATTTGTTAAATAGGAAACCCTCGCTAAATTACATGCATTTCTCGTCGTTGTTTGGGATGATTGTTTAACCGGGTTGATTTATTTTCAAGTGTCCTGATGAACAAGTATCTGTCATAACCACAACTTTATGAATGAAACATGGCATATATTTTGGAGATTGAAAATTCAGATAGCACTCGTTACGTGCTGGACTTTTGTACTTAATTAAACGATCACTGTCTGGCCCTTTATCTTCATTAACATTTATGTCACAGATATAAAGCGATTTACACTCTTGAAGCGTTTACGTTTAATTCTTCTATAGCGGTATATTATATATTTTTTAAAAAATCAGTAATGTCTTCAAGCGATTATATAAAGCAGATGCTTGTAATATGTTCTGATCTTGGTGCAAATAAAATTGCAGTGACTCTCAGGGACCTAATTTTTATTGATATATGTGGATGCAAGTGGACACTCAGGGACGAAGCTTTGATTGATATATTGTGTTCCTTCCTCATTCCGTTCTATTTTAATCACTGTGCTTTCAAAGCTGTAACTGCTCGTCTCCGCTTATTATCACTGACAGTATTCTGTCAATCTGCATGTTTTCTGAAACACGGCTTCAGGAATTTGTAATTTTCATGATTTTTATATAAACAAAAGTAAAACATTTGTACATGTTGTAGAAAAAAATACAATTTCAAGATAACGACATGGCAGCATTCATATTAAACTAGTGAAATGATGCTTTCATATTCATCTCGTGAAATGTTGCTTTCATATTAAACTCGTGAAATGTTGCTTTCATATTCATCTTGTGCAATACTGCTTTCATACTAAACTCGCGAAATGTTCCATTCATGTTCATCTCATGAAATATTTCTATATACCTCTCTGAAAACTGTTGATTTCAATACAACGTAGCATTGTGTCATTATGTATAATGTGTAGAACATTTTACTTTATTACCTTGTGTTTTCGAACTGTCTGCACCATCTCACTAATCTATTAATTTTTAATTTGTGAAATGAAGACTCTCGAGTGCGACTAGTCCAGTAATTTTGGAGTAGTAGATACATTTCACTGTGGTCCAATAAGGTCAATTTATGTATTGCTAGCTCTAACTGAAATTGTAGTAGTAGTAGTAGTAGTAGTAAAATTGTTTATAGATATTTCGACTCATTTGTTACTTTTTAGAGAGAATTTTTTCACCTAGAATACAAAACAACAAGGAATGCATAGTTTTCACGCACATACACACAAACACGCACTCACAGACTAAAAGTGTTCTCGATCTGTTTCAGATAAAGCAATGCATGAATAAATTCAAGGCGGATAATAAAAATAAAACAAATATTGATTGGTAACAATTTATTAACAATATAAAATGTACAAATGTGACATACGTATTTACAACACAAAGTGTATATAAATAAAACACAGTGAAAATGAGAAATAAATTAAAACAGAAAATATTGTTTCCTTCGTGCTTTTTAAGGGGAGGGGGGCAATCGGTTGTTTTTTTAAATATTTTTCTTTCTTTTCTAAATAAGAAATTGCAATGAATTATATGAATAGACTGCCCCTCATGCCTAATATAGATACGTTGTCGTTTTCATATCACTTCTAGCTTATCTGAGAATCAGAGGGAATATCCAAGCTATCACCATACGGCACGCTTTAAAATGATATTAAACTAAGATTTTCATATGAACTTCTCCGAATGTTACAGCAAGAACAGGAGTGCGTGTGTATGAGAGGTCAGTGTTTACTCGCTCTACAGTGCTAGAATGATTGCTATCCATATGGAGCTATCGCCATACATATTTAAATCGTAACCAAGGGTAAGCTGGTGGTGGAAGGAGAGATCGCTATGTATTGATTCTGCATACAGTCCAATCATGACAGTTATCCATCTTAGGCGTATGGATCATTGACCATACAGAAATACTTTATGCGGAAACTTAATCAAAATTTTCAAATGACTTTGACATTTCCCAAGTTTCTAATGGAGGACAGGTGTGCATGCTAGTGCAACGATTCTACGCTCAACGGTATGGTAGCTATCCCTCCCAGGGTTTGGGACATATGGTCGTATAGAAATACAAACATTGATGCCACTGCAGCTCTCGCCAGAATGAGTGATTCCTGTGTCTCGCCAATGTTATATCAGGCGAGGAGAAAATAAACAGACACATGAAAGATTGTAGAGACGTATACGATAATGTTTGTAAAAATTATAAATGCAGTCATTTAGACAGATTTGTCTGGAAAGTGACACAGTGTGAAATATAAATCTAAATGTGATATAAAATAAATTAAAATCATCTTCATGTAAGTATCTGGAAAGTAAGGGACATATGTAAAACAGAAGTAAGGGACATATGTAAAAAAGAAAACACTGATTACAAAGAAAACTGTCACATAATAACTATACAATTTCATGATTTTCCAAAAGACCAAGCTTCATGTTCTGCGAAAGAATGTTGGCTGATTTGCCCAGTTTTACTTTGCCTCTGCTGTAAAACAGCACAACAAACGCGACAAAGTGCCAAACTGAAAGGTACCAACGGGATTAAATGGCACACTGAGAGAGAAACAAAAAGTTTATTTTTTGTGGCTTTGTCTATCTGGATTGCTATTTTATAGCTTTGCAGTGTCGTTCTGACGAGGCCAGACAGTAAAAATCAACCAACATACCAAAGATTGCCATATATTCAATTTATTTCTGTTCCCTGATCACGTGATAAGTTTGGCATTTCCATTATTTCAATACGTTGAAAAATTGGTATGAATGGTTTACAACTTTTAATAAATACTTTATATCATTGCTTTTAATGATTACTTTATAACAAGAGTGTTCCTGAAAAATATGCACTGTCATTTGATTTCATATATGGTAGAACAGAACAGGAAAGAAAAGTGGAGTAATAAAACTATAAATCAATAAATAAATAAAACACGCAAATTGCTAAATTTACACATATTTAGTCTAAGTATAAGACATTCTTAACATAAGTACTTATGCACAAACCAGTTTTTAAGTACTAATCATTCTATTTAAATTTATATGAATGTGAATGAAATGCAGACTTCTTTATCGATCTCCTTTTCTGCAATTCGATCATGACAAACGTTTATTATTGACGTAGGTAAAGTAAGCCTAACATTTGTCGCATATAAGAATAATATACTGAATTTTTCATTTTCAAAAACCACTGTTCCCTTTTGAGGCTGAAGAGATTCCGCTCAAGTTTGCGAACATGACTCCAATAGGACCCTACAGAGTCTAAAGTTGAGCAACATTAACAAAAAGATCTTAATATAAAGATCGCAAATTGAAACGTAAAACAGAAACAATTGATAGAAAAGGGCAAAATACTGAAAAGGACAACCGTAAAAGGAAAATAACAGGATAAAATGAACAGAAGCTGGTAAGATTTTGGAAAAAGTCGAAAGCTTGAAGAATTTCCGCTAATACTTACACATAAAATATCTGACTCACAAATTAATTTTCATGCAGAAAAAAACTTGAATTTGCACAAAACAAACAACTAAAGAAAAATAAAAACTGAAAAAATATTTCTTGAGAGCCGTGGAAGACTGATGTCATATACATTACAACCATGTATAGTCTGCCTGCCAGATATAAAATAAAAGACTAACTTAAGTCGTCTAAAGAAGCTCTTACAAAAAAAGACTGATATGTAATGATTAACTTCATTTTGCTCTTTTGTTCCATAGAAAATCCCGAATATAGCTTGTGGTTATCATCAGAAGCATCCTCGTTTTACGCGATTTAGTCAGACAGCAAGCAGCAAAAACACAAACAGGCAAGCGCTGCTAGAAGGCAGCACGCGGCGTCATCCGATTTGGAACGATTCTGTTCAACCACCCTGCAAAAAATGACAATGACAGTAATAATGGTTGAACAAAAGAACCAAAGACAACTCAGAATTTGGAACTTGGTATCATGACATTTAATAGGCAAGAAAAGTCACTGCCATCAATGAATGCAAATTTCTTCTTCTGATGTAGGGAAAATTAATTTGAAGAGATTGTACTTAGGATTTTTTTAATACTCATGGCATTACAATGTCAAACTCATTACTAGTATGTATTTAGTATATATGTAGATAGTTACGAAATAAAAAAGCGGACTAAGTCTAAAGTAATATCCAGTTTTTGTGAAACTAAGTTCTTGTAACTAGTAGTTTTATGACTGATAAATCAATTTTCACTCTAGTCAGCACCCGTGAATAAACAGTCTGCTATAAGCACCAGATAAACTTTGTCCAATAATTATACCCTCTTGCAAATGTTTCTTGACGATTACTTTATTTAAATTCTGATAGAAAAGCAACAGTACATTTTGTTCATGAACACTGCCAGCATATTGCTTTTACAAAAAATGCTGATTTAATAACAACTTTGCATACTTTGATATTTTCGCAGAAGAAATTAGACCGCAAAAATCCCAAATAGCTGCTAATAACTGAATAAAGTAATAAAATACCCGTCCTCTTTTCTACAATATCGAATACCTTTTCAACCATCGGAATTTCATAATAGTTCATTTTCAATTGACTTTTCGACAGACATCATAATAGTTTCTTTTAATCTGCGTCATGAGTAGTTGTATGTGGCGACTGGGGGCAATATGAGCTTATATAGTGAAAATGGCGGAAAATTTATGGGGCATAAAGGGAATTTAACATAGAGATGGCACTTGGAGACAATGGGAATACCTATGTTAAATACGTCGATAGGTTGAACGTGATAGCAACACTTGGGGGTCAGGCGGTAACAGTGTTACAAGTGGCTAACTTCAGTTGGGGCTACATGACAGTTGGGGCTACATGGTAACATTGTTAGAAATGGATGACATCAGATGGCACACATGCTATCTAGCACGCCTTGTGTATTAAGTACATGTTGCATAATGACTATATTCTTGTATCCGAGATTTTTTATGCGAGTATAAAGTATTACCTAGGCTTCAAATTATGTTGGTGGTGTTCATAAATTTGCATCATTGTAACGATGCTTGCAATACTAAAGGAAAAACCAACATTAAAATGGATCTGACTAAACCTATTTCTAAAATTACGAAATTGTCTCAGAATTTAACGGAGACTACAAATATCCCGGAACATTAATTTATATTGGCTTAGACTAAAGTAGTTCTAAAATAACGAAAATGTCCCGAACGCAAGCGGAGACTGATAAAACATGGAATATTAATATTCAAATCACCGAGGCTTAAAGAAGCGCTAAAATTCCAAAATTGTACCGGACTTTAATGGAGACTAAAAATTATCCGTTTTGTTTCAATTTATTTTAAAATTGGCCAAGACTAAAAGTAGTACGAATATTCTCAATCAATAACAGGCTTTAAAAATATCCTTCAATTTTTAAAAAAATTGGCGGTCACGAAAAGAAGTATTAATATTACGAAAATGTCCCAGACCTTGCTCCAGCAGTTACTCTACGTTCACTATAGCATCTATTAATTACTGCAACTTTTCAATCGTGCTGAGGCCACTTGTCGCCATTCTTCTCTGATAGACGACGAATGGTACGACTAATGCTCCTCTTTATATGACTAAAGCATGAGCGTGAAGGAAAACATTCTCTCAGACAAAAACACATGTGACACACAAAACATCCAAAAGTGATAGTAGTGCCGACCTAAAAGAAACTCTTTTCAACTTGTTACATACAAACACACAGTTACAAACAAACACACAGTACTTCATACACATAAACCGCAGAAGTGAAGTTCATTAAAAATACAAAGACTAACACATTCATACACAAACATACCACACACACACACACACACACACACACACACACACACACACACACACACACACACACACACACACACACACACACACACACACACACACACTATCACACAAACAAGGTTAGTATGTCTTTAAAGGCACAACGCTAACTCTCACATACAAACACACATTTGGTAAGGGAATGGGAGTTTATGGTGGGGAAAAAGAAAAAGACACACACACACACAGACACAGACACACACATAATATCTGACCAAACGAGGAAGGGTTAAAAATAAGACTACATCGAATCTCACAAACATACTATCCATCACACCACCTATGCCATCCAACACCCCATACCCCCCAACTCAAAACGCCCTGTGTTATCTTAAAGTGTAAGACCAGGATCTCTCTCTCTCTCTCTCTCTCTCTCTCTCTCTCTCTCTCTCTCTCTCTCTCTCTCTCTCTCTCTCTCTCACACACACACACACACACACACACACTGTATTGTGTTAGCTTAGAGTGTAAGCGAAGAAGATGAAATCAAACAAAAATACTCTCACACAAATTATATACCATCCAACACCCCATTAAACACTCTATCCAAAATACATTGTGTTAGCATAGAATGTAAGAGAAGGTGAAGAAATCTGAAAAACATAATATCCAAAACATCACCTATACCATCCAATACCAAAAATACACACTATCCAAACCACCTTGTGTTAGCTTAGAGTGTAAGCAAAGAAGATGAAATCCGACAAAAATACTCTCACGCATCTTATATATCATCCAACATCCCTTATACACACTATCCAAAACACCTTGTGTTAGCTTAGAGTTTAAGATCAGGAGATGAAATCTCACAAAAATACTGTTTACCACATCACCTATACCATCTCAAACCCCATACACACACTATCCAAAACACCCTGTGTTGGCTTAAAGTGTAAGCAAAGAAGTGCAAACCGGAACAAACGTACTCTCACACATCTTATATACCATCCATCACCGTCAAGATATGAGTGAAACGCAAGGAACAATTGCACCCATTACGACATAAATGTTTTAACCAGTGATATCTGAATACGCTGACTTTTTTAAAAAATTAGCAAATGGTCAGACATTGAAGAACACTTACGTACCTCCTATAAGGTTTTAGATGCCAAGACTTCAACCTACAATGTGGCAGTGGCACACATAATTCCATGGAACAAAATGCAATAAAAGATGAAAAACTTAGAGGAATATAAAAAAAACTTACAAGAGGTATCGCCTCAAGACGAAACTCCCTCGCGATGTGTGACGTGTGGTGAAATAGAGACTAAAATACAATTTATTCGAGATCCTTTGACGCTGGATTCCGTTGGGCAAGTGTGTGAATATTTCGTCAAAAAGAAAGACATTCCTGTGAAATGACTAGTTTAGAAGAAAACATGCGTAGTTTGCCTCTGGAGCCGAGAGAACGGATTTACAAAGAGTTTATCAAGATACTTTCTTTTTAAAACTATTTTGCAGATTAGAGAAGACTGATTCTTAGAGGATACTATTTTTCTCATAAATATAGGCGAGGGTACAAAAGCTTGCCGTCATGCCACGACCTTTATCAATAGCGTTGCAACAGATTCCGCGGAGGGAAGTCAATGACAGTATTCAGACCTTGGAGGATGACCAAAATCTTTCATAAGAACTGTTTCCTTTTAATTTTGGACGCCATGTGTGGGGCGTGCGTGCGTGCGTGCGTGCGTGCGTGTGTGTGTGTGTGTGTGTGTGTGTGTGTGTGTGTGTGTGTGTGTGTGTGTGTGTGACTTCGTTTTGGGAATTTCATTTGCCAGCAGATTCCTTGTAGACCATTTATGAACAGTTCCTGCGAAGATTCAGGAGAATATTCCCTGAAGATTCAACATAGATGATTTGTGTAAAGCCTCCCGTTTCTGTCTCAAGATTTGAATCACCTTTGTGGTTAGTGATGCTGAGTCATCATTGTGAAAATGTTGCTTGTATGTTTTATATACCATGGTGATGAACATACTATTAGACCTTGGTATATATTAAAAGGTCCAAAGAAGAAGCAGAAGATTTAGAGCAAAATAAGATAGAATATTTTTGGAAGTATGGTGGAACATTTGATTACGTAAGAACAGTAAATTGGTTTCATAATAGAACTGAAAGTAGTTTGCAAGATGACTTGGCAAAACGGATTTCTGTGTTATGAGATTCGTGAGATCATATATCGTTCTTACATATCTAAAGTTGTGTCGAAAATGAAGTCACAATTGTGTTTACAGCAGTAAGCTAGAGAAATCATAGACGATGGTGTGCACGTTGTGCAGAATTAGATTTGGAAAGTCATTATGAACGTGGTAGGAACATGAACAGTCGCTGGTTTAGAGTTTTGGACAGTCGTTGATTGTAAAGAGATTCAGCTGCTGTTATCCCACATTGGATTGTGATTCTAAACGTTGTAAGATATTTTGTCAGTTGCTGAACGAAAACTACGAGATCATCACTGTAAGATGTTGGGCTAACATTACGATATTGAATTCTTTGCAAAGAATTACTGAAAGAGGTGCAATATATGATTTATAAAAGGACAGCGAATTGTGGTGAGATCCTGGTGTAGAAGGAGTGTGGCAGTTTCAAATCTATAAAGCGTGCAGTGAAAAGTACACACACACACACACACACACACACACACACACACACACTCATACACATCCAAATAATGTTTAATTACCAACACTGTATTAACTCTATACATATACTTTTTGCAGTCATAAGCAGAATAATCCCCTTTTAACCCCATTTAAAAATTTTAAAAAATACTCGTTATATATATATATATATATATATATATATATATATATATATATATATATATATATATATATATATATAGAGAGAGAGAGAGAGAGAGAGAGAGAGAGAGAGAGAGAGAGAGAGAGAGATATGGTTGGTCGCATGGATGAATGGCAAAAAAACAACTGTAAAACATATCCAAATAAATCCACCCACCCGAGTATCTAGCCAAATATCCATCAATTCATACATATATACATATATACCTACATACATACATACACACACGCACGCACATACATACAATCATACATACATACATACATACATACAGACACACACAAATTTGATTTTCATTCACGAACTCATTCAGGCCTTTAAAATCGGATGCGAAAAGATGGTCGTCGTTTGAAACATTTTTTCTTTTTACATACATGCATCCCGCCAATCTAACAATGATATCACACTGCAAAACATGACATACCATATCGTTCTTTAACACGTCATTTCATAGGGTATACAAATAGGGTGTATGAAAATGCATTCATAGGGCATGCATACAACGTGTATGGAAATGCTTTCGTGGAGTGTACATACAAGGTGTACGGAAATGCTTGCTTAGGGCATACCGGCAGGGCGTATAAACATGTATGTGTGTTTGCGTGCTTTCATGCATGTTTGCATGTACTTACTGCGGTTGTTGAACTACAACCATTTGTTGGCGATGACCATAGTCAGCCGGGTACCCGTACCCTGGTGCTGGATACCCGTACCCTGGCTGTATCTGTTGGTGGTGTGTAGGCGGGTACACCGCAGGCTGTTGTTGTCCAGGGTGGTGGCCTTGTGGAGGGGGAGCACTAGGGTAGGGTGTATATGGTGGTGGCGGCCCAGATGGATTCATTTTCTATGAAAGAACATGATATATGAACATATTGTAGACTATGAATGGTTAAGCAGCAGTTTGATTTTATATACGAACTCTTTCAGGCCTTTGAAAGCGAATGGGATAAGATGGCCGTCGTTTGAAACATTTTTCTTTTTACTCTGGAAAGAAGATATCGGGAATAGCAAATGGATTTTAAGAGTAATATCTTACATATACATCAATATATATTCCTCGTGCACTACAGTCATTTGTTATGTATATTTAATTTGCATTGTTTGTAAAGTGGGAAATATTGTTTTGAGACAAAATCTTCTATTTTATTTCATCTCACAATGATATATGTTACAGCCCCCAAATATGTCGTGGCCGTTATAGTCGCCAAGCAGAACACAATGTGCTGGTAACTATTCAATTAGATAGTCAAGATCAGACTGATTAATTGATTGGAGTGCATGGTAGTGTGTGTGTGTGTGTGTGTGTGTGTGTGATTTGGATTTTTAACGTAGCTTTAATAATTTTTCAGTCATATCGCTACGATGTCTGCAGTGTGACAGTTTTCAGTGATGTCTATCACTGGGACATCATGCCGCAGACATGTAACATCATGTCACACCCAACCACATTATCCTGACACAAGGTCGACCAGTCCTAACACTAACCTCTTAATGCTAAGCGCATAGCGAGGCAGCTGCTACTACCATTTTATTTTAAGTCTTTGGTATGACTCGGCCGAAGTTCGAACCCTCTACCTCCCGTATCCGAGGCGGACGCTCTAGCCACTAGACCACCGGATCGGTATGGAGCGCATGGTAGAAGATCGGACTGATTAATTTATTGGAGTGCATGGTAGAAGATATATTGAGAAAAAGTTAAGAGTTTTGTGTAAGGACACACAAACGGCTGTAGCCTGCAATATAGTCTTTATAATAAAACGGCTGAGACGAATTTTGTCATTTATAATCATGGCCAATCCTCAAGCAGCCAAATCTGTGTTGAATCTGATGAAATATTTCTGATTAATTCTATAATTCACTTTTCAGAACGTCTCCTGAAAGCAGTTATATACTGGGTAAATTCCTTTACACCGCGGTGTGAAACATAGTTACGTTTCTCTGGAGTAGCATCAGGAGCTATAAGGATTTATACTTTGTAGACTTCCAGCCTTGTTCAAGAGTTTGATGGGATCATCAGATCCTTTTGGAAGTCTATTAGATTCTTAAATCACTCTTTGTTCGGGTTTTGAGCACTAATTACCACTTGGAATTTCAGTTCTTTTTGTGATCCGGACCTAACCGGTGCTTTTCTAGTAGCATTGTTTTTTTGTTTTTTATATTTGTTACACTGATTACTTGCGCTTTCTGCTTCGTTCTCGGTTTGAGTGATTGTTCGCACGGGTTTCAGAGGCGTCAAGACTGCAAACGTTTGTTCTCGCCCTGTTACTAGGTGATATCTGTCTGGGTAAACAATATAATGTGTGGACTATTTTTCCTTGCTCTGCGAAAGCTTAAGATCTGCCGCGAGTGTTAAGTGGAATTGCGGCTTCCACAAACTTTCTGGACCCTGCAAGGTTCAGGCCTTTCTAGTTTTTTACCCGTTGTGGTTCATTTTCCGGTTTGCACGTGTGTCAGTCTTTTAAGAAAAAAAGACGCTCTGCCAAAATTAAACACGGGATAAGTTTTCCTTGCAGGACAACTACATCTGGGGCAAATTGACTTCCTCTTTCAGCCTTCTTTGTGGTGATTATAGTTATGACCGTTAAAGCAAAACATCGATTAGGGATTAAAAAATCTGCTTGGATATCTAAGAACCCGGCTTTGATCGATGCAAAAACTAGTTCAGCTGAACGTCAAGATGGAAGTGGAAATTGTTAGTGGGAATCAACTTGTTGTTTTGTCGAATGTTGATCTCTTCACATCTGATAAGTTTTCCAATATCTCAAATTCACTACATTCAAATAAATCTCTATATCGTACTACATCTCTACCAAAATTCGTTTAGATACATTTTGGATTATATAATTACAATACATCAGGACTGTTAGCACATTAACACTATTCCAGGCTATTAGTATATCAGCACTTCAAAATTAGAATTCATTCGGAGCACCACTGAAATTCATTTGGATTATTCTATACTTTTGGACATGTGATAGAACTTTTAGAACTATTTGGGATTTGATTCACAATACAGTAAGTTCCTTTTAAATCTTCACTTTGCATTCTAGGGAAATATATTATTTGTTAAATTTTATTGAATTTGTTGGTTTTTCGTTCTTTTCTGTTACATAGTGTTAAGAAGTTTCTACTTGATCTAATTTTGAGAGGTTATATTCACGCACAAAGCAATGGTTCTATACACTATAAAATTGCCATACACTTATAGGATTACTAAATTCTGCTCTACTCTAAAAGAAAAGGTACTCGAAGCAAATATTCCCTCCCCATCAACTTTAGCACCGTAATTTAATGGCCATGCACGTTTTATTTCCCAGCGACTAGTTTGTCTATACAACCGTCCACTTAAGTTTTGTGTTTAGGTCAGTTTTCAGGTTTAGGTAAGTTTTCGGTCACTATGGTGGGGCACCCATGCTCCATAAACAGGTTTCAAGCTTTTATAGACATAGTTCATAATTCTTATCTCTCTCTCTCTCTATTTTTAAAAAGTATGCGTGGATCTTTTGTTGTTTTTTTCTCGATTTTGAGAAATGCTTAAAATTTTTTGTTCTTAATATGCATCGACGATGCCATGTTTTGGGCGTGATGGTTTGTGCTAGCGCCGAAATAATTTAATTGATCTTTAATTTGAGAGAGAGAGAGAGAGAGAGAGAGAGAGAGAGAGAGAGAGAGAGAGAGAGAGAGATTTGAGCCATTTTTTCTGCAAAGATGAACATGACATCTATCCTAACACACACGCAGACAGGACACATGACCATCCTCATTCCCTATAAATGAATGGTACGTGCTTGAAGATACTATAAAATTGCGAAAGACCTGATAAATAAAGATTTTTCTTCTTTTCCTTTTATATTGATGAAAAGACGTTTGGCACTGGAACAAGGAATATATATTTGATCTCATTCTTTTTTATTTTTGGGGTTGGGTGCCGTCGTAAATTAAACTTGCTTGTGTTGATACCTATCCGCATGTGACTGGTATAAAATCGACAATGTGTGTTTTCAAAATCCTAATTTATGACAACGGGAGGAAAATCGATATTGTAAAAGTTAATTCAGTTCTGTATTGGCAAAGGCCCAGGATATATGCATGCATTAATATTAGTGTCTCCTAAAGTGGTGAGTCACTATGCTCCTTATCTTAGGCATCATATTGTCCTTTTCAAGTATCATACCCTTTTTGTTAACACCAATTCCCCTGCGCCATGCCACAGCTGTCTGAGTCCTGTTAATTAGAAACTTTTCATAATACATATAACATAATACATATAACATAATAGATATAACCGAACCAAAGTGTCGCCAAAGCTGCTAATCAATACATGACACTCAAGCAAATGTCATGTAGTTCGTCACTACAAATTAAGGCTGAAATTCGAATGGCAGAATCTATACGGCCATTCTGTTAGTAGCATTCCATTCTAAAAAGGGCAAAACCCATGGAAGCACCAAACGCTACCGGTTGGTTAAAAGGTACATTTATTAAAATAGTTGGCACGCTGACTCTGTTCTTGAAGAAAAAAAAACAGGAACAAAGTTCATCCAAGGAATCTAAGAGATGCGTTAAAGAAGAAGACGAAGGGGGGAGGGAGAGAAAGCATGGTAAAATTAGCAAACATCTTATATGTCACCTATATTCTCGGTAGTTATTGATAATCAGTGGCGTAGTCACCGCCTAGAAAAATTCCCAGACAGACCCAGTAAAGGCTCAACAATTCCTATCAAACAACTATTTTATTTGGAGGGGGCCCCAGAATGAAGTTTTATAGGTGGTGGAGAGTGGGCAGAATTTCTTGCGACGCCACTGTATTGATAATATTTATAACTGAAATTTGTACTTTGTGTTTTAGATTTGCATCAAGATCATTACTAAAACATGAATGTTTAGAACTTTTCAAGTCAGCTCTACCACTTACTGTTTTTATAATTTTAGAATAATAATAATAATAATAATAATAATAGTAGTAGTAGTAGTAGTAGTAGTAGTAGCATTAGTAGCAATAATATCAACAACAAGGAAACCAAATAACTTAGGTGTCCTTTTGATCGCGAGATTCGCGCTTGTAGTGCACCTTCGGAAGATAACTAGCATACCGATTTTATTTTATCTTTTGATTTTAACTTGAGGTTTTACGCAAAAACATTGGGAGCCGCAGTAGCTTCGATGGTAAAGCGCCAGAATCGTAATCCAATGGATTCGATACCCACCCAGGCCAGCCCAGGATGGCTGCCTCTGTGTCGATGGGAAAGGTACTTGCTCCCATTTCCGCGCCATGTCTTCCATGTTCCGTGTTTTGTTAGTACATTTTTATTGTCGTTTTATGAAGCAAAATGCGACTGCACATGAGTTAACTAAATTATTTAGGCCCTTTCCAAGAACATAAAAAATGGTCCAAATATGTCGTTCATTTTACAAAGGAAAACTGCGCATATCTGAAAAGTACGTCAAAATTACTTATATTAAAAGACATAAAATTTCAGAACAAAAGAAATATAAATGTGTACAGCCAAATAAATCAACGAGAGAGAGAGAGAGAGAGAGAGAGAGAGAGAGAGAGAGAGAGAGAGAGAGAGATTAAACTGTATTCCACTGGTTGTAATGTTTTCATTATTTTATAAATTTAGTACTTAGATTTCGTGGATATAATTTTTGAAGATTTAAGAGTACTACAGAGTTTGCTTTTAACTTAGTTCGACATGACCTTTCAATAATAAATTCAGTAATTCAAATGGAGTGAGTTGAAAGATTGAGCGAACGAGATGTGATTTTTGAGTAAAAACTGGGGAGCAACAGACATTTAGTGTTCAACATCTTCATTGTCATAACCACATGTACACATCGTACAGTTAACTAAGCTAATTTTTATAAAGGTCGGATGTTTCTCAACATTATATTTTATAATCCTTTGCATTTGAAAAAAAGGATCTGTTGAAGAGGAACCAAGAGAAGCATCATCCAAATATAAAGTGCTATTATAAACCAAGAACCAATTTATAACTGATATCAATTTAATTGGAGGTAAAAACTACTTAAGAAATCAAAAACAATTTTATATTAGTCCCGAGTAAGTGCAATAAACGAAAAGTTTAAATTTATTTGCAAGATTTAAGATAATGGATTTCACTTAAGTAAATATGTCAGCTGATAATTAGTGATGTGCGTACGGAATAATGTTTCTTCTAAACTGTGGGTAGTTACCAGATGAATAATTAGTCACATTGTACATAATTGTACAAAGACAACCTCAAGACCCACATCAAATGGGCAGACCTTCAACCCCACCAGCTCGAGCTCGCTTCCTCAGACAGAAGTCACTGGCGAGCCCTGACCAGAAAAGCCAGTTTCATCTTCGAGGCTGATCGCCGCCAGCGTCTTGCTGCTGTTCGTGAGTGACGTCACAGAGCTGCGTCCCAGCCACCCCCAACCACCGGTGTTCCATGCCCCACCTGCAACCGCCTGTGTGCAATCAGGCCACAATTAATAATTCCGGTTCAATACCCACGAATGTAGTCCCAGTCTATTTTTAGAGCATTTTTTCCTGTCTCTGTTTGGTGGTGATAAAAGAGTTAGATTTAGGCATTCTTGGTATGGATTCAAAGGCAATTGTTTATTCTTTAGAATATGAGCTTATGGTGTGGTTGTCTGTGTGTGTTTCGGCGACAGTGTATAGTGAGTAATAAGGTCTTGGTGATGATCCGGAAGTGAAATTTGTGTTCCATTGCACGTTGGCTTGTTTACAGTCAAGCCTTTCAATAAAATGCAGGTGAACCTTTGACAAGAACTTCACCGTGAAGTCATCTTTGAAGGTATTTTAGATTAACATATGATCTGTATTGATTGTCACACAGTGGAAAGTTCAGTACTGAGAAACAAATGTAGAGAATATATAGTAAAATTAATTGTGTTCTTTCTCCTGTGTGCATCGGAATTTGGACTCCGGAGCCACATGCGCGTCTATCGTCGATGAGACCGCACATGTCTTCCTCGGCCCCCGAGAGACTACCAAGCGAGAGAGAGAGAGAGAGAGAGAGAGAGAGAGAGAGAGAGAGAGAGAGAGAGAGAATTAGTCACATTGCTCCAAGTGACGGTAGATTCGATTCTAAATATTTTATTGTATGTTCTCCTATATTAGTTTTGTGTCCGCCACGGTTTCTGTCCCGGATTTTCATTTTCCATCATATCCGTGTTATAAAGTAGCTCTCATTCCGAATTGACCCTTAGTATGTTCCAATATGGCGCACTGAAATGTGAGTTTCCCAGCATCAGTGAAAGATACGATTACAGACAAATATAGCTATATTTATCTATATTAGATTTCGCAAAAGTACATACAAGAAGGTGAATAATTAGAGATGTGTGTCCGGAATAATATTTCTTCTAAACTCTGGGTCGTACAGCGGACTGATAATCAGATGGGGTTTTTTTCCTCAAGAAGTTGAGACTAGATCTTAAAAATCTTCACGAATAGCCAAAGGCTAAAATATTCGTGAGCTGCTTATTAAAAGAAATACTTTAAATCTGATCATTTGTGTGTTCCATTACTTAAATTATCACGTATCTTCTAGTTCAAACAGTGACCAGTCAACAAGATTAAACGGTTACGAATTGTAAGCCAGTCTACATAACATACCGTCAAATTGAATCTATTCCTTTCCTTTGAACATGAGCATACCATAGACTACTAAAGTATTCGCTCTCTTTCCGTGTGTATGCTTCGCTATTTTATTATTTTGTCTGTCTTTCTGTAGGTCCGTCTCCCCATTTAAAAGTCGAGAGTCAGGGTGACTGAGTGGAATTGTGTACCGGACTCGCGATCAAAAGGGTGCGGGTTTATAAATCCCGCCATTGGATCAGCGAACCGTGGTACGTCCTTGGCCAAACCACGTTCACTCCATTTTCACCTTCACTAAATGACCTAGATGAATCGCTTTGCCGTAATACACCAAATCATACCAAATCGGAAAACCGTCATAAAAACAAGAATATAAAGTAAATCTACTTTGAATTGTACTGTCTTTGTGACAAAGCATGTATAACATTTATATGCAAATTCTCTTGCAACATTGAATGCCACTTCTTACACCTAGACATCTGATTCAAACCAAAAGACCCCATTTTTAACTGTCCACAACTACATTTAAATCCATAGCTTTGAGAGAGAGAGAGAGAGAGAGAGAGAGAGAGAGAATATCGGTTTTCTTTTGGGCACATCCATAGACACGATAACATAAAAACAATTTACTTCCTTTTCGTATCTCGTCAGTGGACTCGATGTGTATTAAGTCATCATAATGGCAGTAGTTAAAATATAGTATAATCTTTACGTTTACCTTGAGTGTGATGTTTATCCCACTAGTGAATATTCCGTTAAGAGTCTTTACGGCAAAAATTGAAATCTCAAATATTCACACCGGATTGTTTACTAATCTTGGTACAGAATTCTATATCGTTTATATTGTTTATCGACCCGTTTGCTTACGACTACCGCAGATAATATCTGCATGTACACTGTGACGTAGACCTCTAAAGTCAATTAATTGTGCGTAGTCATTGGGGCTTGACGTTATTAGATTGCACGCGACTATTCTATGGGCAACTATAATATGGGGATATTTTTTACAGTTTGCAGATTTGCGGCAGAATTGACACTTAAAGTTGCGATTTTTTTGTCATTTGTAAAATATTGTTTAACTTGAAGGACAAACCACACTATTATTTAGATCTACGTTTGCAGTGTTCCTGAATCTTTGCATTTGAATCGCATTCGAGTAGTTCAGTGAGCAACAACGTCTGAATTAGTAT
>JAECUM010028476.1:0-43449 GCA_016617855.1 Megalonaias nervosa | reverse complement strand
TACCTGTGACGTCACATTCCCTATATAGGTGCGCTCGCGTCTGTGCACAGTGAATCGATGCGACATTGTTTTGTGAAACATGACTGAAACTAAGAAGACAATGAATTGGGTTGCACCGGTTTTGGAGACGAGAAGCGATGGCATAGCAGTGGCTACCAAAGTCAACACAGGACTACTACCAGAAGAGGTTGATTTCAATTGGGATTTAGCCGATTTTCTCTCTCCTTCGCAAGAATTTGTTCCGGTACCAGTACCTTCACCACCTTCTCCTTCTTTACCACAGGTCGAGGATTTTAAACAGAGACAGAAAGAAGAATTGGAGAAACTTTTGCAACAGCAGAGAGAAGCAGAACAAGCATTTCTCCTTGAACAGCAACAGCGAGAAGAAGAGGCAAGAAGGAAACGACAGGAAGAAGAAGCAGCAGAGAAGAAACAAGGTCTAGGAGAGAAGGAGAACAGTGAAAGTCAAACGGTAACGGTACTCTTGGACATATTGGCAGTGTTAAGAAGTCTGAAACAAACGCATCAGACATCTTTATTACGACCCAAGAGAAAAAGACCTTCCCGAGCCAAAGAGTCTAACCCTCTTAGTACACCGGAGATACTACCCCTAGTGATTTCTATCAAATCTTTGACAGGAGCAAGTCCAGAAGTAGGCCTTGGCCGTGGCAAAGGCTTAAGGCAATTAAAGCTGATTGCTTCTCGTTCCTGAGTTTGTTTTTGTTCTAAAAAAAAAAGGAAAAAAAAAAAAATCACCCAACGGTTCTTTTCAGGGCCACTCACTTCTTTCGAAAAGAGATAATATTCATTTTGCCGAAATCAATTAAAGCTCAAAATCAATTTGTTACCCCATAATAGACGTGTTGTCAGTGTGTGAGTGTAGAACCTTATTCTAAACAATCAAAACCAGGAGACACTTACGTTTTCTCAGTCTGGTCTATTCTAGTACAAATATTTACAATCCAATTCACAACGCAACACAACACTTTTTAAAAAACGTTCATAGACTTCTTCTCTGTCTTTGTTTCATTTACTCTCTCTGTTTTTTGAATTTCTTCACTTTTACAGTTTTTACCTCCTCTTCTTCCTCACTTTTTTCTCGTCTTCTTTTCTTTTCTGTCTTCTCTTTCTGAACGTGTCGGGGTTCTTCTTTTGCCGAGGGTACCTCTTCTTCTTCCTCCTCCTGCTCTTGTTGTTTCTTAGGGCAGTCTGAAGACCAATGTCCTTTTTCTTGACAATGATAACAGCTATCTTGACTTTTGTCTCTTTTGACACTGGTCTTGCTTTTTTGACGATCAGAACATTCTGTAGCCCAATGCCCTTTCTTCTTATATATATAGCAAGTATCTTGACTTTTATCTCGAAAGGAGGGGGAGTAGTCTGTCGGCGTGTCTGAAGAAAACTTTCGTCTGACACCTCGCAAAGCTCTGATCAGAAGTTAAATCTGTGTGGGTTCTTCTATCGTGCTGGTCGGTTTGAGGGCGCAATGAATAATGAGACGGAAGGCACCAGCCCTTTATATATACACTGAGCCTGACATGGATATATAGGGGTCTATGGCGTTTCAAATGTAGTCATTTTGACTTCTTGCAGTCAACGATCGCATCATTTCGTAAAGAAAGGAGAAGAAAGTAAGAGGCAGAAACGTGATTTATTGCCTCGCACAGTAGCTGAAGTCTTGGCTCAAATTCATGTCAGCGATTTTGAAGATGAGATGAGTGACGCAGAATCTAGGCCCAGAGAGTCTACACCCAGTCAAAGTCCATCACCACCAGTAAACCCTGAAAAGTACTACCACATTCGAGAGACTGACAAACGCTCCTCCAGAAAATTTAGAACCACGGCCTACACGTACACGGTGAAGTTTAAAGATTTCAAGTCCGACGTACCACTGGAGAAAGCAAAAGGGTTCATCACCGATGTGTGGGATTCTTTGTTAACCACACTGAAACAGCAATGTGAAGCCAAAGAAGACGATCGCTTGAGACTTTCCATACATCACGACAGTTTGAAGTCCCCCGTTTGTATCGAGTTTAGCAGCCCAGCAGAATTGACACCTTCCAAAGTCATGGACAAGATTCAACACGTGCAACAATCCAACGACAAGTTTCACATCACCGATGGAAAAGCGACACTGTTCATGACTCACGTTTCTCTTCCCCAAGGGACAGGACGCAAAAAGATGTTACTGGTGAACGAACTTCGTAGCGTCAAGCGTAGCATTGTTCAAATTAACAATCTTCAAGACAAGATGTGTTTAGCCCGTGCCATCGTGGTGGGGCGAACGTATGCCGACAAGAACGACACGGCAGAATGGAAAAGAGCCTGGCAAACTATTCGAAAATCTAGCCGAGCCAAACAACGAAAAGAAGCAGAACTCCTGTTACAGTAAGCTGGCCTTTCCAAAGACACACCCTGTGGCATTCCTGAAATGCAAAAGTTGCAAGACGTCTTGGCTGCACGTTACACCTTGAAAGTGCACCCTCAAGAAGTGCGCGGACCTCTGTGGTTTCGAGGCAGAAATTTCAAAGACGGAAAATACATTCACGTCTATCATCACGACAAACATTTCGATACCATCACCAGTATCGCCCAATTCTTGGGATACAGTTATTATTGTGAAAAATGTGACTATGGCTATAACAATCGAGAGCAACACAAGCATTGTGGATCGAAATGTGAGGGATGTTTGGCCTCTAAACCCTGTCTTGACGAAGGACAAGAACGAGTGCATTGCCCTGGTTTCAACGCACATTTGTCAGCCCTACCTATTACCAACAACATCTGAAGACGCAAGGTTCACAGCGGAAAAGTGCTTGTCAGGTCCTGAGATTGTGCCTAACTTGTGGACAAGGCATATGTACGAATAATGCCAAGTCGCACGTCTGTTCAGGAAAGAAGCGATGTCACATTTGTCGTCAAATCGTGGACTTGGAACATCAATGATACATTCAAAAATAACATTCCAAATATGAAGAAGAAGAAGAAGATAATGACCAGAAGAAAGGCAATTTCATCTTTTTCGATTTCGACTGCATGCAAGAGACTGGCATTCACATTCCTAATTTCTGCGTGGCTCACCGAGCGTGTGAGAAGTGCATCCAAGAGCCTATCTTTACTCATTGCCCTCATTGTAGTAAGATTCCTGGAGGACGTGAAAAAATCGTTCGGGGACCGAACACGCTAGTCGATTTTGCCTAGTGGATCTTAGACCCCATCGACGAGACGTGGAGCCAAGAAGACATCGAACATTACGGAGATTGTCCTCTCAAAATAATTTCCATGCTAGTGGGACAAGTGCAGTTTAAAGATTCGATGAGTTACTTGGCCATGCCTTTGAGCCAAATGCCTAAAACGTTTGGAATGACAGAAATGACCAAAGGCTATTTTCCACACTTTTTCAATACCGAAGCTAATCAACACGCCGTTCTACCACATTTGCCTGAGGCTCACTACTACGATCTCGACAACATGCGTACCGAACAACGAGAAGCTTTCTACGCTTGGTACCACACTCACGCCTCGGACCCTTTCGACTTTCAGGAAGAAATATTAAAATATTGTCGTTCCGACGTGGACATTTTACGGCGTTGCTGTGAAAAATTTCGAGACCTGTTCATGGAGCACGGAGGGATCGATCCTTTGAAAGAAGCTTGCACCATTACCAAGCGTGTTCCTTAGTGTACCGCCAACGATTCATGCCCGAAAACACCCTAGCTGTCATAAGTCCTCAAACGACGAACTTTGTCAAACGACAATACTAGGTCAAAGCCCTACGCTGGTTACATTACTTGTGCGATAAGGAAGACAAATGGATCCAAGACGCTCGCAACGGAGGAGGCGAAAAAGCCATCGGAAGGTATTCGGTGGATGGATGGGACTTAGAAAACCCCAAGATCGTGTACGAGTTTAACGGGTGCTTATTTCACGGTTGTCCCATCTGTTACCCTCAACGTGACACTAAAAATCAGTTTTTACAACGGACCATGGAAGACATGTACCAGGCCACTTGTCAGCGGCGCTTGAAGTTAGAAGAGCAAGGATACCAAGTGGTGGAAATGTGGGAGCACGAGTACGGTCACCGTTTGAAAACCGATTCCGAGTTTAAACGCATCGTGGAAAGTTACAACCTGGTGGACCCTCTGAAGCCGCGGGACAGCTTGTACGGTGGACGGACGAATGTCACCTGTTTGCTGTACCAAGCCGACGAGGAGAAAGGAGAAGAAATCAAATACTTGGACGTGTGTACGCTGTATCCGTACGTGTGCAAATATTGTCACTTTTTCGCAGGGCACCCGCAATTGCTGACAGAACACATCGACCTGGAAAACATTCGACAATACGAAGGATTGATCAAGTGCAAAGTCTTGCCTCCCACGTGCTTGTACCATCCCGTTTTACCTCACCATTGCCAAGGAAAACTGATGTTTCCCTTGTGCCTTTCTTGTGCCGAAACGTACAACAAAGACCGACCTTGTCAGCACACTCAGGAGGAACGCGCCTTGACGGGAACGTGGGTCAGCGTGGAATTGTTTAAAGCTCTGGACTTGTGATACCAACTGTTAGAAGTGTACGAAATTTACCACTTTCCCAATACCAAACAATACTACAAGGGAAACGAGACTCAAAAAGGCATTTTCGCAGACTATGTGAATGCCTTTTTGAAACTGAAACAAGAAGCCAGTGGCTATCCGTCCTGGTGCGACACTCCCGAAGACCAAAAGAATTCAAAGATAAATACTGGGAGCAAGAAGGCATCACTTTAGACTACATCGAGAAAAACGAAGGAAGGCGATCGTTTGCCAAAGTGATGTTAAATTGCTTGTGGGGCAAAATGGCACAACGACCGTGTTTACCCAAGACGGAGTATTTGACAGAACCTTCCCGCTACTTCCAGATGATTCACGACAAAACCAAATACATGAAACACGTGGACGTCGTTCGTGAGGACTTGATATTAGTCAATTACGAAGAAGAACTGGACTTTGTAGAAGCCGACGAATTTGAAAATGTCATCATTGCGGCTTACGTGACATCCCATGCTCGCTTAAAACTGTACGAAGCTTTAGAACTGTTAGGAGATCGTGTGCTGTATTTTGATACGGACAGTTGCATCTACATCGATCGTTTGGGTCAACCTCACCCTGTCATCGTCGGAGACCGTTTAGGAGCCTGGATGGACGAGCATCCCGACGACAAGATTCTAAGTTTTGCAAGTGGCGGTCCCAAAAATTACGGCCATGAATACCGTGACCCTCAAGGAGACGTACACACGGAGTGTAAAGTGAAAGGATTGACTCTCAATTATCGCACCAGTCGACTGGTGAACTTTGGTGTCTTGAAAGAAGCCTTGCAGTCTGGAGAGGATGGAAATTTTAAAGTGACCATCCACGAACAGCACAAGATTGTACGTTTGCCCACGCACCAAATCGTTAGCCGGCCCTTGGAAAAAGTCTCTCAAATCGTGTACCAGAAGCGAGTACGGCTTCCCAATCACTTCACTTTACCGTACGGTCACGCTGGAATAAAAAAATGGTTCGAACACGATAGTCACCAACAAGAAAGATGACTTCGACGCAGCAAGAATCGAATGAGAAATCAACAGAGAACTCCAAGTTAAAACCATACCATTTTCCTATTTTCTTGCTTGACTATTGCAGTTGTGCCAGTCTATTGGAAACGTTTCAAAAATGGCCCACGGATAGGGAAGGTTTACCTACTGCGAATGTTTTAACTAGAACAGGGTTTGTCTTCTTGGGACCTGAGACTGGATTGGGATACGAAGTACAGTGTTTCAGTTGTGGTCTGAGGTTGCGTATGGATCGATGTACCTATAAAGATTCAGCTATTCTGGAACATACTCGATGGGCTCCACACTGTCCTTACCTTTCTATGGCATTTCCACCCATCACACTACGGTTCAGTTATGACGGTACCTTAGAGAAGGTAGTACCGTTGTTAAAGAAGAAAAAAAGGAAGACTTCCAAAACTAGTCATAAGAAAGGAACGATGTACAAGCTCGAGACTTCATTACGACTAGTACAAAAAGGGACAACGTCCAAGACCGATAGTTTATTGTGACTACCATTGCCAAGCGAGAAAGATGAATCCTTTCAAACAGCAAGTATCAAGCAAGAGCAAGCTCGAGTACGATGCTGTGCCTTGCGATGGCAGGGATGCCGTACGCTATAACCTCAGCGATTCAGTACCACATCGCGCAAACTTTTCTATACCTATCATGGAAAGTGATGCTGTGCGTGTCAAACCTGACGGATGCGAAAGCGATGCCACTCGTTATCGTACACCATTTCACTTTACTGGTTTTCATGGTGGATGTCATCATTATGAAACCATGCGGCTACCACCCTACGGATGTCATCCCAAGCTGAGCAGACTCCTGCATATTTCACAGTACCCTCATCGAAATGAACCTGTGAAAGACGAATATTCGTTCCCTGTGCGTTTGCCTGAATACTGCGACTTTGAAAGTCGGATCCAAACCTTCCAAGGAAAATAGCCAAAATATCTGGTAGGATCTCCCCCTGAAGAATTAGCTAGAGCCGGATTTATCTACTTGGGAGAAGGGGATAAAGTCAAGTGTTTCAGTTACGGTGTGTCACTTCACGAGTGGGAGAAGAAAGATTGTGCTTACCTGGAACATGCTCGATGGTCTCCAGATTGTCACTACCTACCTTTAGTGGGACCTCGTCATTAAAGTGGTATACCATGTCGTTTAAGAAACCAGCTGATTGGCTAGGAGTCAAACGTTGGCCAACACCTAGACAAGTATTTAAACCCCATCTAAAAAATAATCTTCAAACATTACCAAACGAATTGCAAGAGAAGATCTACAAGGAAATTTGGCTGGGACTTGCCAGAGCAAAATCTCAATGGGTGACTGTAGAACTTTTATGTCGAGATATTCACAAGAGGAAATTGACAAAAGTCAACAAACAAGTCCGATTTCTCTGGATCAAGGGTGCGTTCTTCCGAATATTCCGCTTTAGACCATTTACATTAGAAGATTTTAATGACATTCTTGACCGTTTCCTGGAATGGCAGTGGCCAGAAATTACTCACTTTGTCCGTTACTTTCGCTCTAGGAGAAGCGTTTTATTGACATGGTCATGGATACTTTACAAGAGAACATTCGTGGTTTGCCTTTGGAGTTGAGAGAACGCATTTACCGCGAGTTAGTCAAAATACAAGTGAAACGCAAAGAACCATTGCATCCGTTACGTCACCGATGTTTGAACCACTGGTACCTAAATGCTATAAGACGACTGATTCTGATGAAAGTGTTTCAGTGGCCAGACATTGATGAATCGCGTGAAATTCATAAATTTTTGGATGCCACTCATTCAACTTACAAGGTGATCCTAATACACCGAATTTCAACGGACGAGTTAGAGGATTACAACAAATCTTTACAAGAACAATTCTTTCTAGTTCAAGAGGAAAATTCTGTGCGACGTGTGGCGTGTGAGTTAGTGACTAAATATTTTTGGTACGGTACTAAAATAAAATCGAGGCTGTTCAAAAAGTACACTCATTACCTTACACCAAAGAGGGTATAAAAACGGATTACCATGCCACGACCTTTATCATTCGTGATACAACAGATTCCGTGGAAGGAAATCAATGACACTATTCAAACGGTGGAGGATTACAATTGCCTATTACAAGAACTGTGTCCATTGAATTGGGGTCGCCGTGTAGTGTGTGTCTTAGTGACTTGCTTTCTGGGATTTCGTTTACCAGCCGATTCCTTGTGGACTCTTTACGAACAGTACATACCATTCCAAAAACATGAAAGTGGTTCCTTTAAATGTACACGAAAAACTCATTCTGCTCAAAGCTTTGCGCTTTCGTCTCGATACTTCTCGACAACCTCTACAGGAAAGAAAGATTCGTGAACTTTTAGGCACTGAAGATGTGTACGATGATGTGTGTGTAGCTTGTGATTTACACCCTCACTGGAAAGATGTACGTGACTGGAAAAGTTGGGGTTTCGAGGCTTGAACAAAAGAAGAGACACACTATGCCCAAGATTTGGCATCCTAAAAAATTCAGACATTCAGTGAAAATAGTAACTTTTAAACCAGTGTTAGTGACAGTGCCAGAAGAAGAAGAAGTCGTGACCGAGGAAAACCACTCTCTTCAGGACAGGCCCGTTATCGACTTGCCCGAAAGACCATTCCGGGAAAACCCTTGTGTGACTGTGCCAAGGAGTGTAGAGACTCTAAGAACATTACACACTCCCCCTACAATTTCACCTCTTGATCACCGCAAATGTAGTACAGTGACTTGTTTATATTCCACTATGATCGTTTTGATGTGTCTTTTGTCCATTTGGCTTTTATGTATTTTTGTCTTTCGTGATGTTCACTTTTAAAGATGACAATAAACGTGTCCTGAAAAAAGTATAAAATTCTTGTCTTGTCTGTCTTCCTGTCAAAAGTTATATTCTTTACACTACTACTACTATGGCTACCTCTACTGTCTCTGCTCCCTCTTCCTCCACTTTCAAAGTCATCGACGAACACGTAGATCAGACTAGTTGGGAGGCCTTGTATCTTCGCCATCCCTTTAACATACTCATTGCCGGAGCTAGCGGTTCAGGCAAAACCGAATTTGTCAAACGTTTGATCGAACATAAACATCATTTGATCGATCGTCCACCTCAACGAATCGTGTGGTGTTACAAAGAGTGGCAATCGGCGTTCAGCCTTCTGCGAGAAAGTCAAGACGATTCCATCGTCTTTGTGGAAGGCATTCCTGGCGAAGACGACGGGATCGTGTCTGACTCTACTCAAACCCATTTGGTTATTTTTGACGACATGTTAGGAGAAGAAGAAGAAGAAATTAAACTCTGGTTTACGCGCAAAGGGCATTATCGTAATGCCAGTGTCATTTACATCACTCAAAATTTGTTTCAACAAAGTAAAGCCCATCGCACCACCAGTCTCAATGCTCATTACGTGTTGTTGTTTAAAAGCCCTAGAGATAAATCGCAAGTGCAAGTCTTAGCCAAACAGTTAGGAACACTTTGGCTGACTCATGCGTACGACGATGCTACTCAAACCCCACAAGCTTATTTACTCGTTGATTGAAAACCCACCACTCCCGATTATCTGCGATTTCGTACCCATCTGTTTCACCACTGGTGCCAAGACGGAGGGCCTGTCGTGTACACGTCCCCTTCGGCGACCTAACAACAATCACAACCACCAAAACAAAGTCTATAAAAACCCTGCTCACTTTGGCTGTCTCTCACACATCGTCAACATGACGTCCCTTCAGTCTCATCTTCCCGTCAAATTGATTCGTGCCTTGTACGGTATCAGTCGCGAAAAAAAATCCACAAATACGTGCTCGTGTCTTAGAAGCTAGTTTTAAAGTAGTCTTACGATGGTTTACGGTGACAGCACGTCAATTACTGCAAGGCATCATTCACATTCCACATCAAACCAAACGTTTTTTTGAGAGAAACAAAGGCGCCTTGACGCAACTAGCCGATCCTCGCATCGACACTCAAACCAAAAAGCAAATCATTTTGAAACCTGGAGGAAGCGGTTCTTTAGGAGGTGTCATCATTCGTTCCCTCTTAAAATGGGATCCTAATGCTCCCAAAGTCGTCCCCAAGAAAAAGCCACGCCCAAACGTACCCAGGAGAAAAGGAAAACGAGTAACGGTGTCAAGACCAGGTCACAACCACAAAAAAAAGAAAAAGAAAAGCCCACAAAAAACAGCTTTACCCTCAAGAGAGGTACTGCCGCCAGGACGCAACCTTACATTCGCAAACCACGACCTGCCACAACAACAACGGTGACCGCGTCTCCAGTAGCCTCAACATCTTCCACTTCTCCGTTGCTGGTGATTCCTGCCAAACCCGATTTGACACGCGTCTTTCCTAATTTGATGAAACATTGGAAACCCGTATCTCCAAAAACGTCTCCTCCAGCGGTGACACCCTCTTCCTCGTTAGTGGCAGTGGCCGCTGCTCACAAAGTACCTGCCGCCAAAATCAAAGTCCAAGAGAAATCGGGCATGTTAAAGAGTTTACTGGATTTGTCCAAGCAAGAACTGTCCCGACTGAGTCCGTTGCGAACCCCTCCACGACGCGTGATGCCTGCCATGAAAATGATACGACGAGCCGACAATCAGTGGCTACGCATTCCAGTATAAAAAGACCCGAGGCAAACGATAGATTTAGTGTTGTTGTGCTCCTGAACACTCAAAGATGGCGCCTCCAAGAAGTGCACACCGTCACCATCGTGGTTCTTCTGTCCAAAAAGGAAAAGGAAAAAGAAAAGGACAGTTACGTCATCCAAAAAAACACTTAGTCAAACATCGACGTCTGTCCCTGAAGAGTCACAATCGTCCAAACAAAATGAGAAGTCACCAAAGAGGAGGATTTGTGCATAGTCTTCTTTTACCACACATGATCAAAAGTATTAAATCTATTACCACTAGCCAAAAATAAGATAAAAGGACGCATGTGAAGCCATGGACTTTAGTGTATGTTGTGCACCAAAAGATGTCTCGTCATCGTCGTTCTCCTCTCCAGAAAAGAAAAAGAAAAAGACAGTTTCGTCATCCGAAAAAAAGCTCAGCCAAACATCGACGACACCCCCAGAAAAGACACACTCGTCCAAAGAAAAGGAGAAGTCACCAAAGAGGAGGATTCTTTGGCGATTTTGGAAAACACATCGTCACCTTTATGACAAAGCGATAGTCCCCCAAAAGGATAAAAGGCTGTGTGACAAGTCATCGACGTTAGTGTATTTTTGGTGTGTGTCCCAGAATCAACAAAGAAAGATGTCACCCCGCAAAAGACATTCCTCTTCTACCCCCAAAGGAAAGAAAAGGAAAGGACTGCCTCCTCGTTTGGTCAAACATTGGGACATGTTGTCTGTCCTGTCCAAAGCTCCTCCACCCATGCGAAAAAAACTCATTCAAACTGCCTCCAAAGATGTCATCGATACAGTGAGCGAATGTTGTCTGAATGTCTTGAAAGGCACGATACCTTTGACTAAACATAAGAAAAAATGCTTAGCCAAACATCGACACGTTCCTCGCCAAATGGTCCAAAAGAAAATACCCATTGGTCAAAAGAAAAAGATATTGGTGCAACGCGGAGGAATTGCCATTTTACCCTGTTAAGACCCTTGCTGGGAACCATAGGAACACCTATTCTGAAAGGAGTATTGAGAACAATGTCAAGAATCCTGGGATGAAAATAAAAGGTCAAGAAGATAAAAGGGACTACTGAAATCAAAAGATCTCAGACGTGATCCTTGAAATCCGATAGAAGGACGAAAACTGGTTTTAGTGCCTTACAAACAATGGATGGAATACCATCGTTGGCAAGAACAACGAACCCCGCATTTACCTCCCAATCCTCATTTGACCGAGATGTCCCAGTTACAACACGAATTGCAATCATTGATGGATCGCACCGATTTGTCAGAAACGGAAAAATCGCAAAAGTACGGTCAATTGTTGCAACGACTTCAACTCTATCACCAGAAAGCTTTAGACGAAACAGCTCTACCCACTCTGAAAGATTTTAAGGCCTTGATGAAAAGTTCACCAACACCACGACACTACCACCCCCAGCGATCAAGACAGATGCAGCACCACGGTTGCCTGAGGAAGAAGAGGCAAGAGAAGTCTTTCAAACACCGTCAGCAGCTCCCATCCCTAGTAAGATTTCAGCGTCCTTGTTGACCCCTTCTCCTACACCCCAACGGGAAGAACCTAAAGCTTGGGTTGAAAAGATGATGTCCACTCCACCTTCGACAGAAGTGAAAAATAAAGAAGGGAAAGCAGAAGTAAAAAAAGAAAAGAAGACCAAAGCCATTCCAGCACTGCCACCACCACCACCACCACTACCACCAAAACTACCTTCGACTTCTACTCCTGTGGCACATCGGACACGTAAAGCCGTTTCTAAACCACTTCAGAGTACCATCAGCGAAGAGTGGATCACTTATTAAAAAATGGAGAAGGTGTTAGCCAGCATTTACTACGATCCATCCCAGCCTGCAGGTTACGGAGGAGTTCAGAAATTGTATCGTGCTGCCAAAACTCGACTGAAAAGTGTTCTTTTACCTCAAGTACATCGCTGGTTACAAGAACAAGCCACGTACACCTTACACAAACCCATTCGACGAAAATTTTCCAGACGTCGCACCCGACTGGAGGGCATAGATCATCAATGGCAAGCCGATTTAGCCGATGTCTCTCATTTGCCCACCTACAATCGTGGTTACCAATATTTGTTTTGTGTCATCGACGTCTTTTCCAAATTTACTTGGGTCGTACCATTGACTTCCAAATCGAGCAGTGAGTTAGTGCGAGCCCTCAAACTGGTGTTGAAACAAAGCGGACGTCACCCTCTTCGATGGCAAACTGACAAAGGCACCGAATTTCTGAACCAAGCTTTCCAAAAAGAATTGAAGAAACGTGACATTCATTTTCTCACCACCGAGAATCCCGAAACCAAAGCCTGCATCGTGGAACTTTTTCAACGCACCTTGAAAGAACGCATGTGGAAATATTTTACACATCAACACACTCTCAAGTACATCGACGTCTTGCCACAGCTCGTCCAATCGTACAACCAATCTTACCATCGGAGCATTGGACGTGCCCTCCAAGAAGTGACTCCCGACAACGAAGTGACCGTCATCGAGCGCCTGTTTGGTACGTCCCCGACAGTGATTATCCCCAAGAAAAGTGAAGTGTTGGTAGCAGAAGATTGGGTGCGCATTGGCAAAACCAAATGCACTTTCGACAAAGGTTACTTACCCAACTGGACCACCGAATTGTTTCGTGTCACCGAACGTGTGCGTGGCCGTCATCCTCCCGTCTATACATTGGAAGACATGAACGGGGAAGTGTTAAAAGGAACGTTTTACTTACCCGAGTTACAACGTCTGACCAAAAAAGAAGACGACGTCTACGAGATAGAAAGCATTCGCGATCGAAGAACCCGAAAAGTGGGAAAACGACGTGTAAAAGAAGTCAAAGTACGTTGGAAAAGATATCCGTCCAGTTTTGACTCTTGGAATTACGCTTCGCAAATCATCGACTATAAAAAGAAGTGACCATCATGCCCTTCAACACAGCCTCAGCTACTGCAGTGACCACTCCGTCGCCCAGTTCTTCTCTGCAAGATCTACAAAAGCAACCCTTGTGGGTGTGGTGTGGAGAACGTGTGCCTAAAACGCAAATCGTCTTTTTCTGCCAAATCTTTGTGGTGTATTGTGTCATCGGTGTTGCCATTGCCAATTTGAGTTTGCAACAAGGAGACAAACAATTGTGGACCATTTTACTCAGCAGTTGCATCGGTTACCTTCTTCCCAATTCGTCTCTGAAATATTCCTCTAACGCGAACAACAACGGGAGTCTTTTGTCCAACGTTAGTCCCCCATCCACCAGTCACCCTAACCATCCTCTTTTAGACACTCCTCTGACTTTCAGCGACTCCTCGGACACTAGAACTCTGGAATTATGAACAACCAATTTTACTTAAGGTTACTATGTGACAATTCCATGGAGGTGTTTCCCAATAATACCTTATGCTGTGACACGGCCAAATTACCTCAGGCCATGCAATTGGATCACGAAGCCCATTTTGAAGTGGCTTTAGTGGAAATGATTCACCCCACACAAATCAAAAACATCGTTGAAAATCAAAACACTTTTACGGTAGAAGTTCATGACGAGCAAGTGCAACATCACTTGGATGAACACAGCGGTGTAAGTGAGTCTATGAAGTCACAAGACCCCAAAACTAAACGGACCACTTATCGGTTGAAAATTCTCTCAGGCTATTATTTTAGTGGTCAACATTTGGTGAACGCTATTGCTGACAGGTTCAATAACGTGTTTAGTAAAGCCTTGGAGAAAACCAGAAAAAGTGCCACGATCGCAAACCATAAAATAGCTCGTTGCCTACTAATGAAATTTTCAGAGGGCTAAGTATTGGCCATTACATTTTGTCCTGAATTGTATGACATTTTGGGTGGAGATCCCAAGTTGATCAAGATTGCAAACGAAATACCTGCCATGACCAGTAACTCGGATTTTGCGAAATATTTTCAATTCCCTGTAGAAATGAACCAAGGACTGAATTTGATCTTTGTGTACTCCGATGTGGAGGAGTACAATGTGGTGGGACACACCTCCGTACCGTTACTGTGTGTCATTCCTTTCAAAGTGGATTCTGGCACGAACGCTGACAAGGAAGGTGGAAACACCTATGACGTTCACCGCGAATTTGTACGTTCTCACTATTTGCCCGTCAGTAAGTCGTATTTCGACACTGTCAACATTACTATAAAAAGAGATCTGGGACAAAATATTTCATTCACCAAAGGGAAAGTCACTGTGAAACTCCATTTTCGAAAACGATTACTCTAACCTTTTGTCAGTCATGTATCCTGTGTACCAAGGAGTTGCTCGAGAGCGAGGACAAGGTTTAGGAGATATGCTAAAATCAGCCTTTCGTTCGGTGGCTCCCGTTTTGAACCCGATGGTGACACGGGGATTGCAGGCCTTGAAAGATGCCGCGTTGACGCAAGGTAAAGAATTTCTCCAAAATGTCATCATTGACAAATAAAATCCAAAAGAAGCTTTCTTGAGAGCAGGCAAAAATGTCTTGCTTCAAACAGGTAAAGACATTTTGGGCCGGCGAGAAACTCCTATATATGCCCTGGGCGCTACCGAGTCAGGCATTCCTGCTTCCCTGACGCCACAGCAAGGCGAAGACAGAAAAAGACGACGAAAACACCCCTTCAGAGGACTTCACGAACCTACAGCTAGAAAGACTAAGAAAAGAAAAACTGTCCGAGAGTTAGACGCTTTTGATAATTTAAAAAGAAAATGATGCACCTAGAGTCTTGCGTCTGTTCCAAGTCGGAACTGGATCTGTTTGCCATGCCACCCACCATGATGACAATGCAAGAATCCCAATGGGTCGAATTTCATCCCGTCTCCTCTTTGACGGATTCAGCTCCCATCGAGTTTGAAATCAAAGGACATCCCGAAGATTACATCGATCTGAATAGCAGTTACTTGTATCTCAAACTGAAAGTGATCAAAACGGACAACACCAATCCGGGATCCGATGCCAGAGTAGCTCCAGTCAACAATTTCATGCGTTCCTTGTTCAGCGAAGTGGATTTGTACTTGAATAACAAACTGGTCAGCAGTAGCATGGATACTTACCCTTACCGAGCGTACCTAGAAAATCTCTTGACGTACGGAAAAGAGGCCAAGAACACTCATCTGGATGCTTGCGTGGTATGGAAACCTGACACCGCAGGTGAAGACACGTTTAACGACACAGCCCTGACAGCGATGACAATCCTCACAATGTGGGTTTTAACGACCGTCGAAAGAAAATCCTGCAAGGTCGTAGTTTAGAACTGATGGATCGCTTGCATTTGGATATGTGGTTGCAAGACAAGTATTTGCTCAACGGAGTGGATATTCGCCTGAGACTAAATCGCAGCAGTGTCGCTTTCCATTTGATGGCTCATGCCAACGAGTACAAAACCATCATCCAAGAAGCCAGACTTTATGTGCGTCGCGTAGAAGTGTTACCTAAAGCGGGAAACGACATCAGTCACACATTGAGCAGAACGACCGCCAAGTATCCGATACGACGTGTAGAAGTGAAAACGTTCACCATTGCTGCTGAACTCCGATCCAAGATCGAAGATCATCTGTTCCAAGGACAGTTACCCAAACGTTTAATCGTTGGCATCGTCAGTAATGCAGCCCTCAACGGAACCCACGATCAAAATCCTTTCCAGTTTAAGCACTACAGAGTGTCCAAGATCGAAGTGAGTCGCGATGGCAAGATCTTGTGTACCAGACCCTTCGAACCTAACTTTGCCCAGAAGAATTACTTGAGATCGTACTTGTCCCTGTACGAAGCTACCGGACAACTAGGAACCAACACCAGTCACGGTATTTCGTACGAAGATTATGTTGGAGGTTACACTTTGTGGGCCTTTGATTTCACTCCAGACCAAGGCAGCGACGAGGGACATTTCCACCCTATAAAATCCAGTCAACTGCGTGTGGAACTTCAGTTTGCAGAAGCTCTCACCGAGACGGTCAACGTCATCTTGTATGCCGAATTCGATAATACCACCGAAATCAACAGTTTGAGAGAAGTCATTCTAGACTATTAGAAACTATGGAAGACTCTTATCCCTCATTGAACGGTAGAGAATCTTTGGACATGGAATGGGAGGATAGCGTGAAAACAGAACCCCAAGACCAAGACAAAGAGGACGTAGTGGTCACGTCCAGATGGCCAGAACAAGAACAACATTTAGTGTCCTGTTTTGCTAAACACCTGGCGGATAAAATTATGGAATTGAGTAAGAAAGATTGCTATGGATGTCAAAACGATCATCCCAGTCAAATTCAACACGATAAATGTTTGATGATGAGTCAAGAAGAAAAATTGGACGAGTATCTGGACGAAGCTTGGAGTCTCATCTCGGAAGAAGCAGTGTTGCATGAGTGGTATAAAGGCTTGAGTGATCATTCCTGCCCACCATTGTCTACTCTAGAGATCTTTCGCATTGAATCTCTCTTAGCCCAGAGTGAGGAGACGAAGCGAAGAAACGGCTGCTTGACAGAGCTTTTCAAACAAAAAGTCAGAATTGAATTGATGACTTATCATTACCTGTGAAAAACCAAAAAGAAAACAATGGATACCTGGCAACTTTATTTCCTTTTGAACAACAGTTCATACACTGCTTCTTGGAATCCTGTCGAGTGTGCTAAAGATGAACTACCTCACCGCAAACCTCAAGACCATCAAGCTTATGTCATCAACACGGACGATAGTCATGTCCCAGGAACTCACTATATCGCCGTCTACTTCCCTCAAGAGGACTGTGTGGAGTATTTTGATTCGTATGGATTACCCCCTTTGGAAGACGACATCATCGACATTATGAAAAGAAATGCCCAGACAACACGATACAATAATGTGAAATTACAAGGCACAGATTCTATGGTGTGTGGACAATATTGTGTGTATTTTCTTCATCAACGCAGTCTTGGATATCCTTTAGAACATTTAGTGATTTATTGTGATAGTAACTCTTCTAGAAACGATGAGAAATTAGATTGATGGTTTTGTGACCATTATGGTTATCTTTTGTCTTTAGCTAGGAAACGTAGTGTACATCAATGGCCTCATGACTTCCATCAGTGGAAATCTCACATGATTTCACAACGTTGTCAACCTTGTCAAAAATAGTTTGTTTAATATTATTGTTACTTGTTAGTGGTTCATTGTTTGTTTGAATAAAAAATGTTGTGTTTTTGAAAAAGATGTGTCTGTCGTTTGTTTTCAAAAAGACTGTGAATATATGCTTTTTGACTTCTCTCTATCCCTCACCATGACATTTCGCTATCATAACGTTTCGACCCAACAAAAAAACCATAGTAGAGATGTTTTCTATCGCGTCCGCGTTTGAACCATATAAAGCGGGTGGGTCTCCAGTCTGGCCATCCATGATTGTCTCGTCTACCTATGAACATGCCTTCCAGACTAGCCAAGCTGAACGAACTTACGTCAATTTACATCGTGTCAGGGTAAACCTGATACCAAAACCTGAAGAGATAGAGAATGTCAGGATGTTACCAATAGCCCAAGACCTAGCAGAAGTGGTTTTCAGAGAGTAAATCAAAAAAGAACAAGAAGAATGGACAGAGAAGTACAGACTTCAGAAGCAGAGAGAAAAGCAACAATAACAACAGCAGCAGCAGCAGCAACAGCAGCAGCAAGAACCAGACAGAGGTTTTGTCGACTGCCGTGTGGACACCAAAGAGTTTTCCTTCTCTTTCCGCAGAAGCAGACAGTATCGTATAGGAAAGCCTGCCGCCAGACGGGGACTGAATCTTGGACAGTAAAAAAAAGATTGCCATCACTCCCCGTCAAGAAAAAAACAGCCCTTTTCAGGGCTACCCCAATACTCTCGAAAAGACATACTAATTCAAATTGCCCCCCAAAAACTGTGTGTTTATGTTTTAAAAAAAAATAGAAGTGTGTCTATAAGCACTTACTTTCTCTGTCTTGTCAGATAATGTATGTCTGTGTTTGTAAGTAAAAACAAGTCAACGTGAGTGTTTCTTTTAGGTCCGCGCGTCCATGTTTTTTATTATGGTAAGTTTTGGTGAAAGGGGATGTTTACCTTCACGTCCGTGCTCCACGAATATAAAGCAGAGCGCTCGGCAGTCTGGCTACCCGCGTTGACTGCAACGAAATGAGCAGACTAAGGAAACTACTAGAACTCCAGATGCACCTGGAATATGCTAGGCGGTTGCTAGATGAGCTGGCTATGGAGGCTATTGCCGATGAAGCCAGACTTGAAGAGGAGGAAGAGAAGAAAAAGAAAGAAGAGGAGAAGGAAAAGAAGCAAGGGATCCTGCCTCACCTCATGCTAAGACCTGTGTGTGACGTCAAGCCTGAGGTGAGGACACCAACGCCTGAACAATCACCACTTCCACAACAAAGTCTGCCACAGCCTCTACCACCAGTACCAAGAACCGGTGTCCCCCAGTCAGAAAACTGGGAACAAGAAGCATTGGAGGAATTGGAGAGACAGCGGCAAGAGTGGGAGCCACAGAGACCTCATCTCCGTGTGTGGCATAGAAGAAGAAGACAGAGGGAACAACAAGTGTTCACTATCCTTCAAACTGAAAACTGGGATGATGAGGCCACGCAAGCCCCGTCTGCGCTCGGAAACATACGCATTAATTGGGAGAATGACTGGAGCAGACGTTGTGTCTGTGGAGCCAGACCTGGGAAGTGTAACCATTAGCCAGGTGCATCTGAAGTTAGAAAAACAGCCCTTCTCAGGGCTAACCAGATCTCTAGAAAAGAGACTATTCAATTTGCCAATTTGTGTGAATGTAGAGTAGTGTGACTATAAACACTCGCTCGTTTGCTGATGTGTGTGTGTGTGTGTTTGCGTTCGCGTTATTTTGTGTGGATATTAGATATGGTGTGTTTAATGCGTTCGCGTTTGTTTGTGTGGATAATATAGTGTGTATGTTTTATGCATTCGCGTTCATTTGTGTGGATAGTAGGCATGGTGTGTTTTATGCATTCTCATTTGTTTGTGTGGATAGTATATATGTGTGTGTTTCATGCATTCACGTCCGTTTGTGTGGATAGTAGGTATGGTGTGTTTTATGCATTCACGTCCGTTTGTGTGGATAGTATATATGTGTGTTTTATGCATTCACGTCCGTTTGTGTGGATAGTAGGTATGATGTGTTTTATGCATTTGTGTTTATTTGTGTGGATAGTAGGTATGGTATGTTTTTTTATTCTCTTCCCGTCTGTGTGGATAGTATATATGGTGTGTTTTATGCATTCTCGTTCGTGTGTGTGGATAGTATATAATATGTGAAGTGAATGTAAGGGATGTTTTCCTTCACGTCCGTGCTCCACGGATATAAAACAGAGCGCTCGTCATGCGCGCCATGCTATACAGAATACAACATGACGAGCAACATGGAGAGAATGATTAGATTGCAGGAGGTGGTGGATACCTTAGGAATGGTGGAGGAGATGCTAGTCCAAATGCAGTTTGGGGCTTATAGTCCCCATAGACTAAGCATGGAAATTAATAATTTAAAGAGAAGTAAGGACATATTAAATGAAATGATTAGGATTGAAAAGGACGAAAAGGAAGATATAGAAGACAAAAGGAAGATGAGGGAGTGGAATGAAAAAATAGAAAAGGAAGAAGAAAATGGAAAAAGGAAGAAGGAGCAGAAAGAGAAGGAGAAGGAAAAAAGGAGGAGGAAGAAAAGAATGAGAAGAAGACAAAAAGTGGAGGTGAAAAAAGTGTAAGACAGAAAATAAGAAGTTGGTGGAGGAAAAGAAGAACTTAGAAGAAGACAAAGAAGAAATCCAAAGGCCCTTTTCAGGGCCACTTTCATATGCTTCGAAAAGATTTATTCTTTCTTGCCTAAATTTTTTTTTTTTATTCGATTGTATAATTTATGTTTAACTCCCAAAAACATTATTCTCTTACCTATTTTTTTTTTAATAATTTGTATAATTTGGGTAAGATAGATTGATGTTCATCAATCTATGGAAACGAACGTGAAGGCATAAAACATACTATACTGTCCACTGTCACGAACGCGAATGTATAAAACTTTGTATAGAAATGAAACAGGTGGCATGACATGACGGTACTAGCTACATTGTTTCACGTGTCCAGTACCGTGACGTCATCCTACCTGTTCAAATTCCCATTGTCCCTATAGTATCCCAGGGTGATATTTTGTCCCTATAAATCTTGTCCCAATAGTACAAAGTAGGGTCCCGTAATGTATTTTCCCATTGTCCCTACGGCATCCCCATATACTACTTATGTATGTATGTATGTATGTATGTATGCATGTATGTATGTATGTATGTATGTATGAATGTATGTATGTATGTATTATCAGGGTCAAAGGACATGTTCATCAGCATAATAGTGGTCTTACAGTGCCATTTAAAGATAAAGCTCTAAAACTGTCAATACAGAAACTTATACACAAAAATGGCATGGGAAGATAAACCCTTCCAACCAAACTTAAACAAGAGAGTATCGCAAAAAAAAAAAGAATGTACAAAGGTTAGTCTGAAGAATGGAAAAGAATTTAGAAAGAAAACCCTTACAAATATAAAAATTAAGTACTACAAACGAAATGATATCAAAGGTAATATTAAAGAGATAATATATTAATCATAATAACAATACTAAAACTGGTGTCATCAGAGGAGTTGAAGCTGAGCAAAGTGATATAAAAGAAACATAGGCACGGTTTGTATAAATAAACATTTTCTGAAGTAGAATTTTTCGTTCAAGCAAACTTTGCCGTGTGTTCACATCTAAAGTACCCAGTATTTCTTATTATGACCATGCTCATTGTCAATCAATTTTTTAATTGACCCAATGGGCTGCATTTCGAAGAACGTCTTTTTAAATGTAATGTTTTACAGCTCTGTTGTTTAATTAAGCTACTTTAGGCACACCAATATTGATTAAATAATGTGCAAAAGAGAAAAATTGGGTTTCTTCTTTTGTCGTTTGAGATGTTGGTGGCTAGCCTACAGCGGCATGATACAGGGTAAATTGAACTAATCTCCTTGTGAGTTCCATCCGTTTTGTATAAATCGGTGCCACATAACCATTGAGTATGATGGGATCTAAGTAACCTCGATCAACATTCTCATCGAGTTTCACTTGAACTGACTCCGACAGATTTATTCGAGTTACATGGAATTATGAAGCACTGGAGTGGCATATCCATCCAGTAATAGGAAACAAAATATCCACTGAGTTCCACTGGATTTGAAGAAATCATATATACAAATCCAGAAGGATTGCACAAGGATCTGAATGAAATGAATCCGTATATCCATTATGTTCTGTGTAGCGTATATACATGGGATTGATCTGTTCATAGTGTTCCAAGGGTTCTCAATTAAAAGGATCAATATAAATATCGTGTTCCACGGGTTCTCAAGGAATAGGACAAATATAAACATCGTGTTCCACGGGTTCTGAAGGATGGATGTACGCTTCAAGCTCCGTACGATTATGGTGACTTCGTGAGATATTTTCATAAAGATTCATACTAATGTCCATCTCAGGGGAAGTGAAAACTTCTGCTCTTGCATTTGTCACAACTGTCCAGCAATGCTGAGAAGAGTGCTGCAGTTGTAGATTTTCGTGCTCACTGATGATGTCAGAGTCTGAATGAAGATTCGTGTTTGATGCTCCGTCCACACATGACCTAGAAAAGAAAATACATCTAAAGTTCTTATTGGAACGTAAAACTAGAAAAGAAATTACTAAAATCATTCCTAAGCAATTTGCAGATGCATATCTACTTAAACAAAATTATTATTTCGAACGATGTTCATGTTGGGATGATGTTGATAAGGACTTGATTATGCAATCATGTTGCGACTATGCTGATAAAAATTTGATTATGTCAAAATGTTTAATTCTTAGAGTTTAGCAAATATTCACAGGAGTTCTCATGAATAATTACAACTTTATATGACAAAGGAATACTTCATATTTTATTGGGTGTATTGTTTTCTATAACATGGTTCTCAGCGAGTTATATATCAGGAGATTCATCACGAACATTGATATATCGTTTCTAATATGAAACTTGGCAGCTATGACAGGAAGAGAAAAGCAAAATATCTATATTTTCCAGGGACAAAAAAATCTGAAAACAGTAGAAATTTCAATCAATAAAAGTTTCACAAATAATAATGGCGCCAATTTGTTACATGTACGGACACACACGCACGCACACACACACACATGCGCGCATATACGCACACCACCGTAAACACACAGAAACATTACTTAAAATATATACGAAATTTAAAATGTACATTTATTAATTTAAATGTGTAATTAACTTAACTGAGTTATGGAACATTATAATTTGTTATTTATTTGCATTTCAATAGCTGGACAAGAGTAAAAATGTTTAATGCATTTTAGATTTCCAGTTGACTTCTACAAATGTATCATGTTCTCGTGGGTCGGTGGTTCTTTCCGGGGATTTCCCGGTTTCTTCCTCCACTATTAATACTGGCCGCCATGTATAGCCTATCGTGTGCTGAAAAATGGCGTTAAGCCCCACAACATCAACATCAACATCAAATGTATCATGACACTTAATCCATATTGCTATAATTTAATGCGTTCGCTGTAATGTCTATTCTTGTAATTTAGTTCGTTTGCTGTAATGTCTATTATTATAATTTAGTGCGTTTGCTGTAATGTCTATTATTATAATTTAGTGAGTTTGCAGTAATGTCTATTATTATAATTTAGTGCGTTTGCTGTAATGTCTATTATTATAATTTAGTGCGTTTGCTGTAACGTCTATTAATATAATTTAGTGCGTTTGCTGTAACGTATATTATTATGATTTAGTGCGTATGCTGTTGCGCATTTAGTGTTTGCTGTAAAGCCTCACTGGAAAGACAACGATAATAACAACACCATTTAAAGGATAAAGGCTGTGCCGTTGGAAGGATAAACGCTGTACAACAAAAACTGCACCTTTGAAAGGATAAATGCTATACCTTTGGGAGGATAAAGCCGTACCTTCTGAAAGACAAAAGCTGTACCTTTGGAAGGATAAAGTCTATTCCTTCGGAAGGATAAAAGCCGTGCCTTTGGAAGAATAAAATTGGACCTTTTTAAAAGATTAAAACAATACCTTTGGAAGAATAAAAGCTGTAGGTTTTGAAGGATAAAAGCTATATCTTTGAAAGGATAAAATCTATACATTTGAAAGGATAAAAACTGTACAATGGAAGGATCAAAGCTATACCGCTGTACCTTTGGAAAGATTTGACAATTACATTGTACGATATTTGTGCCATTTCGATTTCTACTAATGGAGAAAAGACCTCCTGTATATTATCTCAGAGCATTTTCAGATACGTGGAATTTTTCATTTTGCAGATTTAAAGCAGTGTTTCTTTCTTGAAGCTGTTGCTAAAAGGTTCATTTAGCCAAAATAAAACAGCCGTAATCAACACTAAGATGCTCCTACTGATAACGCACGCTAATTAAATATAATTTACAGATCACTCTTTCCACACTGGTCAACATGACTACACTCTGGTCAACATGGCTACCACACTTTTCAAAATGGCTGTTTATGATTAAAATATAAAAAGATTTAACTATCGCATACAACCAATTGAATCAGATTATATCATAAACATTTAATGGACATGTCAAATTTGGAACCGAATTCGCACTTACACTTTCAATTCCGAACTTGAATGATTATTTTAAGTTTCAGTTAATCTAGAAGCATGGTGTAAATAACCACAAATAATTCCACATGAAAACCAATAAAAAATGGATTCAAGTCACACACAAATAATCATTGTAAAACATTTAATACCAGAAGTAAGATATACTGAAAGATTTAATATTTTCTTCGAATACATAGATTCATGATCAGTATGATTTTTATGATTTATATGGAATAAATTAACGAACTAGCAGATAAATCAATCAATGAAGGGACGTTCAGCTCCAATTAGTGCAAAGTTTTATATATATATATATATACATATATATATATATATATATATATATATATATATATATATATATATATATATATATATATATAGATAGATAGATACTGTTACGTATATGTAATTTAATTCCTTGTGTGTTTGTTTTAAATTCCTTTTTTTTTATTACATTTTATTGTAATGATAATTTTCATTGGATTTGAATCTTTTTTCCGAAAATTAACTTGATCTCATTAGAATGTACAGTTACTTCTCCACTATTTTTAGTTTAGAGATTTCGTAAACATCGAGTGAGAACGAATGGCTATTACCAAGGTCATGTTCTGAGTGCGTGATAGCTCTAATTTGTAAACAACTTTTTTTTATTGAATTTTATAATAAGATTCGCTATGTTCTTCCATTGCCTACGTGCTAAATGGCATTTTTTTTATTGCGCTGTTCAATGTTAAGAGACCACGTGACCCATCATGCGGGACAGAAATGACGTTTTAGTTGGGTTTAATACTGATATCTCAGTAAAATTTCGTCAGTCGTATTCCTACAGTCGTTTTTTCAATTGTTGTTGCCAGATTGTTTTGAAGTTCATCTATTTTTTTGGAATTTAATAATTCATTCTCTAGAAAACTACACAAGTGGTTCATATTTATAAAAGTTCTGGGAGAAAGACATTCAGTGGAAAGTTATTATGGAATTCTAAACGGAAACATTATAAACTGTGATTCAATCGAGGATCTGTTGCCGTCAGTACAACGACTTCATATGACGTCATTGCCTCCATATTGGAATTTCATCGAGATTCGAACCCGGATTCAGTTAGAACTGTTTAGTGATAGGACTTATATTTTTCAATTTTAGGATTAAATTTTGGATTATATTCACAAACCGTAAGTCCTATTTTCTGTTTTTTACGTTGTTTTCTAGGGAAATAAATTATTTTTGTTAAATTTACAAAGCTTGTTGGCTTCACTCTTTTCTTTTGTTACTTTTGTACGAGCCTAAGCGTAACAATAAATAGATAGATAGATAGATAGATAGATAGATAGATAGATAGATAGATAGATAGATAGATAGATAATACTCTTCTCCCACTGTTTGCGAAAAATAACCAGATGCAAAGATTTTGTTGAATAGAGCGAATAAGGAATGGCAAAATCGTTTCCTTCGTGTGCTGATAAAAACGAGTAGGTATCATATGAGGTCCAAGATTTTGTTTTTGATTTTAAGTTAACTTCTCATAATTTAATCATTTGTAATAGGAGCATTTAAGTCATTAACCTGTAAGTGAGGTAGTTCTTCACTAACAATATTGTCAGAGTCATCTAACGCACACACAGGCTTCTTCAGTAAAGATTTAAAGTATTCATACCAGTTTTGGGGGAGATATATTCTACTTCTTGTTGAGAATAATGCGTTTCCGGTTTCAAAATATGCCGGAACTGTCAAGAGTTTTTCATCGCTTGAGTTAATTTGTTCATCTGGCATTCTCTGGTTATCTTTTCTTGAGTGTGATTATTAATTTAAAAGTTTTTGTATACTCTCTATTTAATTTAAGGTCAGCTTCAGTATTTGAGAATCTAAAGCGTCTGAACCAGTAGTTTTTATTATCTTTCGCCTTATTGCGTTCTTTATCCCACTGAAGTGACTGCTTTGTTATCATATTAGGTTCCGTACATCTGGTCTGCAAACTTAAACCTATATTCTGATGTAACTGAACTAGTATTCCGAGACAAAAGTCAATATCAGCTTCAGGGTATCTGAACCGATCATTCTTATGTCTTCAAAGGCTGTGCTAAACATTCTTACAAATGACTGTATATTGTCTTCAGTAAGACCAAAATATTCCCATTTAGTAAGGGTACAAATATCATGGGTTAATTTTCTCTACATCATAATAAGTTTGATAATCATTTACATCCACTGTTTGGGAAATGTTACCTTCATTTCTCACATGCTGATTTAGTCTAATTGAACAATATATTAAAAATGAGTTGATTCATCTCGAGTCCCTATCAGAAAGTTGGTGATGTACCTAAATAGTTCAGAGGAACGTATATAATCAACTACACTGCAACATTATGAGTTATGCATGATAACTAACCATTTATATCATCAAAGAGTTTCCATTCATAATATGAATATTAAAATTTCTGCATAAATCTCCTAAGGATAAGACAAAATTGTTTTATACTTTATCGTATTGTGAATGTATCTACATTGAACAATTATCTGTATCATAATCAACATTGCATCCATACACAAAATCAAATGTATCATCAGGGATAAAATCTTCAAAATTCTTAATTCTTGCATTATTATCTCCCTATAAGAAAATATAATTTCTATATTGCATTTCATCGTAAATAACTTCGCTTAATAATTCAATTCCATCTTCATTAATATTGTTATTTATTGGAGAATATTCAGGGGAAATTGACGTGAATACCATGATTATATCTTTACCATTATGCAAAGTTGATTAGTTATGTAGAAGAACTACACACTAATTAAACATATGAGATACTCTTTTTACAAAACCTTTCCTTAACTGACAGATTTGCGCACAAAACGTTTATACCTCCCGAATTCCTATCTTTACCCACCTTTTTCCTAATACAACTATAAGTGATAGAAAATTGTCAAATTCCTCTAATGATTTTCCCCAAGTTTTTCATGTAAACCAATAATATCAAATTTCTTACAACAATGAAGAAAATAACTCTGGTGTTCGTACTTTGCTAAGCCCTCTGTATTCCACGAAAGAATGCTTAGGTCAACATATGTGTGATGGCCATTCTGTAAAGCATATGGGCGTTAACCTGTGACCTATTTGGTTTGTAGGATTCCTTTTTATGAAGGAGGGATGTCTCCTACGCTATGATTCCCTTCTGTCATTTCTGTAGTATTTCCATAAGAAGCATTTCCTGCATCACTATATCGCGTACTTCCCACACGAGTTACTTAAGTATAAAAACGTGCTGATCATTCCGTCATCAAGGGTTGCTTTTATTAGAAGGCTACACCTGTTCTCTGCTCCAGTCAAACATATATACCTGTCCCATGATGAGCTAGTCAAGCCGAATGGAAACGTACTCACCCTCTTGTCTGACTCGAGTCATATAATTATACAGTGCTTTCCTTTCGTCTCTGATGATTAATGTTGAAAAGCTTAGACGAAATTAACCGTGTCACCTGGGCTACCAATGTTAAAGACATGTTATTTCGCTTTAATTTTGGGAATGTTTGGTTAAATCAAGATGATGGAGACAAAAAACAATTGTTTGCACTATTTTGCAAAGAATTAAGGATTCAACACTACAAACTGACAAAGTGATATTAACAACTCACATAAATGTGGGTATTATAGCATGTAAAAAACCGAATTAGGACAGGAAAAATACCTCTCATGTGTTTTATCGTATTTTCTTAGGAAATTACTTGCTAAATTTAGATGCTCAGCACATACTCTCAAAATAGAGACAGGTAGGCATATCAGGATTGAGAGAAATAATCGGTATTGTGAACTTTGCAGGAAAAATAATGTTTATTTCGTAGAAGATGAATTGCATTTTTGTTGTGTTTGTCCAGCTTACGACCATATAAGAAAGAAATACTTCAATGAAATGTATTACCTCTTTACGTCTGTAGAAACATTTGCATCCCTAATGACTCATAGCACTATATCAATTATAAGAAATCTTTCTTACTATATTGATTTTGATATTCCTCTTAGACAATCTTTAATAACTCAAACAAATGGTGAATAATATACTTAGAGGTAGTAACATCTTTATAAAATAATGCACCGAGTACTGGAAATCATGTATGTATACTCACGATGAACACCATATTTAACCTCTTTACACCAAGACGCACATTATATTTACTTTTATTGTATTTTTTAATATGGGTGGTGGCCTAAATTACTCAGTAAAGTATATTATTATTATTATTATTATTATTATTATTATTATTATTATCATAAATTATTTCATGATATAGCCATTTTACAAACTGGAACCGGAATTCAATTCAAATTTAGCCATATTGGATTTGTTATTCAAACTTCTTACTGGTATAATTATTATTATTATGCAATTTTTCTAGTCAAGTCCCGATACATGACATCTTTTGCGGGATCCAGCGCACTTGAAAGGACAGTTATTCACCATGTTTTGATACCTGTATTCTCTGTCTCTCTCACATACACACAGATACACACGCGCATGCATATGGATGTCTATCAAGAAATATTGAACTTTATACAGGCCCTTTCAGAGATTTTGGGTTAAGTTTCCAAAACATTATATTCGAATAGAAATGACGTTTCTACAACACTACATAAAATAATTCACACTGTTGTAGCATATGCCGCTAATAAATTGAATGTGTAATAAAAAGTAAGTAGCTAGGTCGTACAAAAAACCAATCTGTTCATACATTCTGCGGCATTTTCGTATTTCTATAATCAACTATCATAAAGTGAGATCAACGCTAGTCTTACCTTTCTTCATGGTCAACTGAAATGAAAAAGAATGTAAGGTATAATGAAACAAAAATAGCGACTATCACTAAATTTTGAAACCGAATGACAGAATCCTTAAAACTTACGGGTTCAAATTATGTTAGGTACATCATGTACATAATACCATTCATGTATATTAGTTTATGAGTTGAATCTTGCCCTTTAGAAAAGTTATTTGAATTGCAAAGATATATATTTCTCACTATGTCAAAATGGAGCTGACTGAAATGTTGTAAATTCCAAACACGTTAAAGTCATAGTTCCAACACTTACCAATATATGCAAACAGTAATTAAAAGACAAAAGACTGACAGGAGATTGAAAAAAATAAAAGACATTCATAGTTACACATGAACAAGTGCCATTGGACTATTAAGACTCCCCATGTTATATTGTGCCTGGATTTGGGGCTACACATGTTATATTGTCTAAAATGTATAAAATGAATCTTAGAATGTAATCCAGCACTTTAATATATATTTGACAATGATAGATCTTATGGCCAACAGTTGAAATATAGTGTTATGAACGAGTTGGCAATGAATAAATATAGGTGATGTATTATATTACATTAGAAGAAAAAATGCGTTGAATGTACAACTGCAATAAAGCTTTTAAAATAAACAAATTTCAAATGTTATCAAGGATGATTAATGACGTAACTTGTAAGCTTATTTTCTACCATTCTTTTACACATGCATTTGGAAACGCATTTATCTTAATGTGCTGCTGATGATAATCGTTCTTACCATGTTCAGTTTCCATTTCATACTGAGATCGTCTCCAAATGAATATGCCTATTCCTACAAGTAAAATGACCATAAGTCCAGTACTTATGCCCCCAGCTATCGCAGCAATTGGTTTTCCATGACTTTCGGGTGTACCCACTACTGCAAATGTGAAGAACAGTAGTTTAAGTTACATTGTTTGTTGGTACAAATCATCATAGAGGCATCAGGCTGTATTTCTGCCGTAAATAACAGTATATCAGTATTCATCATATGGGATGGAATCAGAAAATTTACGAAATTCAGGCTTAATTGTCTGTTTTAAGTAAATCTGCTGTGAAGTAATTCGATTTCTTTCGAAAGGACTCAAATAGTTACTAAGCTGATTTTCAGTGCAATGCACCTAATTTGTATTTATTATCCACGCGCCTTTGCATCTAGTGATGCCATCATGTTTACTCACCTCTTATTGTTATAAAGTTCCAATCAATGCACTATTAAAATCAGTCATAAAATACATGTAGAATTTGCTCTCTCTCTCTCTCTCTCTCTCTCTCTCTCTCAAAGTACTATTCTACGCAAGATTATCCTGTTCACTTTATTCAAGCCTGTAAAGTTAAGCTTCACTGATGTTTTAAATGTGTCACAGACTTTGTATCTTGTGTCATAACAAAACACCAATTTCATTACTAATTCACAGCTTACACATATGAAAATGAGGACAGACTCAATGATTGTCTAGCTTGTACAATAAAGATTCGGAAGATGAGCTAATTTCTATCTCAGTGACCCCCTTCCCCCTCCAAAACCCTTCCATGCTGACATTTTATCAGCTCAAAATAATGACTTTCATATATTCTGAAAAAATATGTTTTGTCGGGGTAAGGGGTCTTTGATCTTGAAACAGCTTGTTTACTATTACTACTAACATAACCATGTTGAATTTAACCTTTTGACCTATGACTTTGACCTTGAACTTTGACCTTGACCTTTGACCTGGGTGAAGGTTAAAGGTGAAGGGCTAAAGTTTAAAAGTTAATAACATTATTATTAAATAATAATAAAAATGAACAAAAATAAACAGTAGCATCATAAGCGGTCACCATTCCATCGGGGTCCCTTCATTGCTTTTTTTGCCTTTGGGGGTCCCTTCATTGATGCCTTTCTTATGGCGGTTATGGGGCACCCCACGAAGCTTTTCTTTTTGGCTGACATTCTTTCTGAACGTCCCTGTGTGGGGTACCCTTCAAATGAGGTCGAGAGTTCACATACGCTACTGTTTATTTTAGAGGGTTCCTGCATACCCCCCCCCCCTCAGCGAATCGCTAAAAGAAACGAAACTTTAGAGATTCAGAGGGCTGTCTAGGCTTTTTGATTTCACGTACCCCCCCCCCCCAACATCAAACCCCGGGGAGAGTGCAAAACGCACTCACCACGTTCTTTGACGTGGTGAGGAAGTGTACATGAAATCCCTTGGGGCTGGAGCCCCTCCTCACTATTATAGAAAAATCTGGCATCATAACGTTCCCACCGACAATGTGTCTGCCACGGAAATAGAACTCAAGACCTCGAGTAAGAGAATCCAACACTCTACGCTTGCGCTACGGAGTCTACTTACAAATATACGTTTCACAAATTATTATAAAATTCCTGCAAGTGATCAGTATACATTTATCAGAATCAGAATATTATAATCTGATTCTGAATAAATCGCGAAATCTACGATCTTATAAATTTCTGCCCTGGTAAAAATACATTGAAGTCTCAACACACTAAAATACATAAAATTGCAGACATGGCTCATATATAGTCGGTATATGAATACTGTGTACAGATTTGTGACAATGGTGCGTGGATCAATATAACGGCTTATAAATTACTATATAGCAGACAAAGTTATTTCTGCCTGCGGTCTGGGAATATATAAACCGATCGATAATGGCTCGTTTGTCTAAAATTAATGTCGTAATATCACACACCCTCCCCCGGCCTCTATGGTGGAATATTTATTTGTCAAATCTAAGATTTCTAATTAATTAATAATTGTATACTTTCCTTACAGACGATAGAAGAGTTATTTATTGATTCTGAGGGTGTCGAATTTAGTGTTGTGTAACATTACGCAATAACAAGGGAGATAACTGCTTGATTACTCTTAACTCGAAGACAGGGTTATCTCTCTCCAAAATATAAGGAAAACAGACAATGTTATATTTCATTAAAGAATCTCATCCCCTAGTCTTAAAACATCAACAGTAGATATCAGAAATAATTCATTATCGTGTTTATATAAATAAAATTTAATTTTTCCGCTTACTTTTCGATGACATTCAAAAAACTCTTTCATTGCTATCCTGGTGAGAACATACCTACCATCTTTTGCATAAACCTTCGACTTATTTAGGTCAATAATAATTTTCGCATATTTGTCTTGACTGATCGGATCATGAAGGTTATCATATTTTAGCATAAGCACATCTCTCAACTTTTCAAGATAATCAAAATATTTACTGCCATCTGATTTAATAAGCGAGAGTTTCATTCTATCAAATTTACTAAAACAAATACCTGAAATTTCATCATTAAATTCAAATGATAATTGCTGGCCATTAACCATTATATTTTTAATTTTACTACTAACTCCATCAGCTAATGTTAAATTTTCGAACATTATTTCTAAAGTTTAGACAAAATTAATTAAATATATCACCTCTGGTACTGGCATAGTGTCCAATAGGTAATGTGTTTACGCCATCAACACAATATCTCTTATCATCAAAATTACTTAGTCCACGTTTTATAATTGTATCTGTTTCAAGTTTGTGATGATTTGTTCTGATAACATTTGTTTTAATATAATTAGTGCAGGTGTTTAGCGCTGCTTTAAAATCATCAAATTTCATACACTTTTTACATATCCGCGGGGAATACCTTTTGCTTTTTTGTCAGTTTATCGTCATCTAAAATTACGGTGTACATTTTACTTCTGAGTCCAACAAATTCCTTAACTGGCACAAACATAAATTCATCTTTCATTTTGCAAATAACCTTTTTATTTGCATCATCATGGAATCCACTACTTTTTGGATAATCCGATAAATCAAATAGGTCACGGTATTTATAATTATCTTGATAAACATCCTCACATTTTATGTTATAAACAAGCGAATCCGTATCAGTAAATAGCAACTCCGAATCTTTCACTGCATTTTGGTAAAATTATAGTGAAAGTCGTACATTAGTCATTTTGATATATCAAGTACAGCTGCACCAACATAAATCGGTTTATTTAACTTTAAATTTGTCTTTCATCGCTGTATTGCAACAAAATTTTTATTAAATATTTTCATACTGAAAAAAAAAAACCGTCATCGTTGTCTAATTTATTTCTGCGATTTACATCATTTTCAATTTCAATATTGACTCGCTTTCTGATATTTTCCATAGTCTTACCAAACACGGAATTGTTCATTAACTTGAAAAGGTTTTTCTCAAAGTCGGTCTTAGCAATAGCACGACATTTGGCATTTAAATCAATATAATCTGCCATCCACCGTGATTGATTAAATTTCAGCACGCGATGAACTTTTCTCAGAATTAGTCCAGCATCTACTGCTTGTTTTAAATTTTTGTAATGTATCACGTAATTTCTTTTATTTAACAAATTTGGAACTAGCTTATTAACGATCGAATCTTTTGCTGCTGTCATTGCCTGTTATCCAGGCGATAATAAACTATAATCGATCATCATTGACTCTGCACAAAACGGATAGTCGTTACGTAGATCCTATAACGAACTAGGATAATCAAGATCAACTTCAAGAAAATAACTGACATTTTCTGGGAGATTGTTCTCAGTTTCTTTAAGAAATTTATCTGGGATTATCCAATGAAATCCACTGCACGGCATTGGCTCTGACATTGCATAACCACACAAATTAAGAGTGTCCACATAAATAATGTAATTTGAGGGTAAATTTTTATCGTGGTTTTTTAAGTATCTATTATTAGCTACCGCATATTTTTTTTTTGTTATAAAGCTGATTCTGCCTCGAATAACTTTTTCAATAAAATTAAACATATCAACATCAGTTCAGAGATCCAATTCTATCCTGCTTGTTTTTAGCAGAGCATCCAATGACAATCCTGGCGCAGAATAATACCAACATGGGTCTAATCCATAATTTTCATGACTAACTTTGCGAAAACTCTTGAAAACATCTGCTAGCAATAATACATCCGTTTTCAAATATAAATAATGATAATCACCAAGTGTCTTACAACCAAATTTATTCCAAGTTTCTTGTTCAAATTTGTAATCGTCATCTGTAATATTTTCATATTTTAGCTGACAGTAAAATTTATCTTTGTCAGGCAGAGAAGTTTCATCAAATCTGCTCCAATCGTCGAGATACTCGTACGGAAAGACACCTTTTTTTGTCAGAACGACGTAGCCTTCACCAAAGCAACTTTTTAAATTATTGAAACTGCTACAACCTTTTACAAGCTCGTCTAATGGTGCTGCCATAAATTGTAGACTGTCGATGAAACGTAATTTGCCGAGCGCAACTGACATATTTTTCAAAATTGTTTGGAATACATTTGATTATATTATTTAATTTTAGTTTAGATTTAATTTCCTCATCGCCAAATGCTTCGACAATGATATAACTATCATAACCACGAAAATTATGTAAAACGACAGGAATAAAATCTGGCACATGAAATTTCAAATTACAATTATTATGTGCTACTCCGCGATATTGGCCGATTAGATGACAGTGATCGCGCACTTTATCGCCTGAACTTTGTTCAGGGAGAGGTTTCTCGCAGATATGACAATTAACTGCCTCATCAAAATCAAGTTGTTGTTTGTATGTTATTTTTATTGGAGCTGTTCTGGATAATCTGTTGAAAGTTTTATTAACATCGTCTATTAAATTTTTTAGTAACCACACGGCAGGACTTTAACCTCTGTACAATTTTATTGGACTTGAAAAATTATCGTTAGCGCAACAAACTACTTTATAAGCTGCTCCACAGGGAACATGTTGTTGTATTTTTCTGGTGCTTGATTTATTTAGATCGTTTTCTGCGCCTGCCACAGGGACAAGTAGACACTCGAAATCAGCATAAATAGCAAACGGAATATTCAATTTATGATTATAATTTTTAAATTTTAATACTTTTTCTTTTTCTCCTGGTATTGTTATTTTTGGAACATTAACACAGTATTTAAGATGATCTTGCAGTTTTTCATCTTTAGAAAAACCTTGTAAACAATGGTAGCAGAAATATTTCTCTTTTTTTTCTTTATTATATTGTCTGCCAGCTAGACCGTTAAAGTTTTTTTATCGAAACGTAATGATTCCTATAAAACAGCAAGTCTATTGTCGATTGCGAAGCTTTTTCTGAAATATACCTTGGATAAACAATTTCACGCTCGTCAAGATCAAATATATTAACTGAAATATTATTTTGCTTTTCAAACTTTGGTGTTTGATTTTCTGCAACTGGAACGTCAATACCATTAAAATTTAATTTTGATACGTGACTAAAATACTTATCAATGCGATCAGCATTTTTTTCTGCTGGAAACATCGCAGAAAGAATAGCTTACTGGAAACATCTGTTATCAAAGTTCTTTACGTTTATACAGCATTTTTTATTTTTAATTTTTTGAAGGAGATCAACGTAAGAACTACCGCTAAGTACGTTATATCTCACTGTGTGAAATAAAACTTCTTTTATCATTTCAAATTTCCAACCTGATCCCGACACAGTAAATTCCTCCAATTTTTTTTATTTATTTCATGATGTATTTCATCGGCGACTGATGAAATATTTGTTCCAGCTAATATTTTTCGTGATTTAGCTGTTAAATATGGTTAGGCAATCTCATTGATGAAATCTGCATTTTCAAAGATTATATCAAGTATACCTTTTTAAAGTGCGTGTAACTTTGATAAAATAGCATGATACTGTACTATTAGCTTGATACTTCTATGAAATGCAAGCTCTCACGTTACAATCGGAGACAGAAGATGCAACATAATTACAGCAACTAAAAAGCAAGAGGCGTCATTTGTCTTGTTTTCTTTACAAGTTTGCGTATTACCTCTTCACCACGTGGTGACAGTTATTTGTTCGTTGTAGCTATCATAGCTCGTTCTGTTTCCGGTGTTGGTGTAATATCTGATATTGCTCGTTTTATTTCCGCGTTTGAAGATGGGCTGCCTTTAATTATATCAGCGATATTTGTCCTACTGCGGTGCCAGCAGTGCTAGCAATAGCTTTACCAGCGTCAAGTGCAATTGGTGCTACTTTACGCGCAATCCCTGGAATATTTTCAACTATTTTTGTAAATATATTTCCAAAAAATCCACCAACAATTTTTCTTCTATAAACATTTTTTTGTCTCATCTTTGTTATTAAATTAGATTTACAAAATTTACGTGATCGCGCGTAAGTGTAAGTAATACGTGATAATTTCATTGTTAAGATCTATTTGTCGTCCTGATTGATCTATTAGTTGCATTGTTATACTGGTTATTTGATTTTCAGGAGTAATCGGATAGTATATTATTTGTCGAGGAGTAATTTGCATTAGTGACCCAGGCGGGACATCTGGTGAAAAACTATAGGTTATTTGACCTTGACTTTCTAAAGCTGAATAAGACCCTAATGCAATTGAGCAATTAATCAATATTGTGTTTACTTGTGTCATGTTAACTGGCAGATCTCCGTCATACGATACACTTTGTTCTGCAACACTGCCATACTGTTGGTTTTTAAAGCCCAATAATGATGCGATACTAGTCGCTGGTGAAAAATTGATTATCAAATTATTCTTTAATGTGATTCTGGCTCGTAGCGTATTATAGTTTGGAGTTAATTCAAAATTGTCTGCGGCAGTGTATTTTGTTATCAGCTCTCTTATCGTTTTGTTGAGATCAGTTTCATTATACGCTCCCTGTGGTATTTTAACTGACACCCAAGCAGCAGAAGTTAATGCAAAGTCGTCGTTGACATTTGTTTTTACATTTGCCATAGAATGCCATACTGTGGCAGAAATTAATCCGATTTCGTACTGTTTATTCGGATCTAGTACTTTTGGCGGATTATAGTGGACAGAAAAGTTTGCGCAGTCGCTCGTTGTTTGTGACGAGTCGAGCAATAATGTTGTTGACGATTATATTAAAGTTGTTAGATAAGATCGCTATATAAAATTTCGTACTCGTCTGATGTTAGTAATCTGCTCGATCTAAGATTATCTAATATATCTACAATTTCGTTGTCGATTTCCGTACTTTCATTACCAGCTTCTTTTGATGTTATTAATAATATAAGTCTGTCAACTAGTTGAGCGTTTGATGTAAAAACTTGGACACCAGATTCAGTGGTTTCCTCTTGTAATCTGTTATCTCGTTCGTTTTCGTACTTATCAAATAATCTTTTGAAAGTCCAACCTTTACCATAGCCTCCTGGTTTATTTTGACACCGTTCTAATGTTTTAAATATCATTTCAGCAATAACTCCTTCTCTCATAACATCAGTTGCTTGTAAAAAAAATCTCTAGTGTTTGTTAAATTTTTTATTTCTTTATCAGCATTTAACTCAGTTTGCATAATTTCTTTTAATTTTTCTATTAAATTTTTATATTCTTCTTCTGGCCAATCTCGAATTTTGTCAATGTCTCCGATAGTATGTTTACTAATAAAATTATTATATTCTTCATTTAATATTTTCACCCAAGCTTGTTTTCTATAAAATCTTTCCTTACTTTCAGTAGGCATTATTTCTATGGTAGCTTCAGTTGCTCTTTTTTGTTCCTCAGCTATTTCTTTAGTTTGCTCCGACAAATTTTATATTAACTTCCTTAACTCGGCTGGATTAACCGTCAATCTTGCAATAGCATGTTGAAGCATAAGAGGGTTATTCATTAATCTCTCAAATTCGGTTTGTCGTGCAACAGGATCAGCAATATTTCTCACAGGTTCCTCTGCAATTTTTTTAGTTTCTTCTTTTGCTCTTTTTTTCGAGTAAACCTAACAAACCTTTTTCTTTAATTTTTTCTAGCTCTTCTGGAGATAACGCAGATATTTCTGGTTGTTTGCCAAGTACTGCTTCGGTAACCGGTTTAAAAAGTTTAGCAGTTTCTTCTTCCGCTTGAACTTGTCCTCGACGAGCTTCTTTCACTTTTTTCTTAAAAGCAGCTCGAGTTGTAATAAATTTTTTAGTAATTCAATTTTTTTTGATGTTTGTCCATTTTTTATTTTTTATACGCTCTATAAAATTCATCTATAGAAATGTGTCGATACAACAACGAAACATCTTAGCTGGATCAATTGTATTTGTCTCTGGTTGCTTGATGATATAGTTCAATAAATTTATCTTTTGTTACATCACCACATTGCTCGTTTCCAATATTTCTAACATCAACATTATCTAGCCCTGGAAATAATATAAAACATCCCGTATTTCGCCCAACAAATCTGTCGATGTTGTAAAATCCTTGCGCTAGATAATTCGAATTACATTTTTTGTTACGCGATAATGAGAAATAATATTTAATCTTATTCATCTCCTCATTGTTTAGAGGAATATCGTCAAATACAATTATTTTATGCTCAGACGAATCAAGTTCATCAACTGGAATTAATTCTTCTGGTTGTTTTATTAAAACTATATCATCGCCAGTGACAAGCTCATCACGAAGTTTATCATTATACTAGCTCAATAATTCGTATTTATCCTGTTGTAGGTCATTTGTGTAAATATATACCTTTTCGTAGTTAAAGTTATCGTTGAGTAAGAAATTTAATAATAGATTTGTTTTGCCAGAGCCTATACGACCAACAATAAGATAATGACAATCTGGATGTTCATTATTATGTTTATGTTTGATTAACCGTTCGGTATCAAAATTTAATATTGATGACTTCGCCATTATTTTTATACAATTTTATGTTATATATTTTATATAATTTGACCTATTACACAAAGTTTGGAACAGCACTTACAGGATCTGTTTCCTCTGACGAACCAATAATAACTGATATATCATGATTAGTAAAAAAAAAAAAAACCGGCGATACAATGACAGGACACCTATTTATGTCAAATCAACGAATATTGGGTTTAGAAACAAATTATCCGCCAATAAATGTTGTTGATACACTAGCTGTTAGTTATGTACAACTTAAATCCGTCGACAATAATAAACTATCATTGACAGGAGGAATTTTAAGCGGTAACTTAGATATGTCACGGAAAAAAAATTATAAATTTAGAAACAGCGTATCCGCCAAGAAACTTAAATCAAACCCAAGCGGTAAGTTATTTACAGTTCAAGTATGTGGATGATAACAAGCTTGACAAAACAGGTGGAACGGTCACAGGTAATATTAATATGTCAAGTAAAAAAATTATTGGGTTGGAAACCGCATATCCACTAGCAAATGTTGATAATACACAAGCTGTAAGTTATGCGCATCTAAAATCTGTTGACAATAACAAGCTTAATAAAGCTGGCGACACAATGACAGGTAACCTTGTAATGAGCAATAACTCAAAAAATAACTGGATTACCGACAACCTCACCACCAGCTAATGATACTGATGTTATTAGTTATGCTCAGTTTAAAGAAGAACTCACCTCGTATTTAAAACGATCCGATGGACCAATGTCAGGTAATATAAACATGAGAAACAATAAAATAATGACGACATATGTTCCAGTTAACCCTAATGATCTGACAAATAAAGCGTATGTTGACAGTCTGTCTAGTATAAAACGAACCAAAAACAATGTTGGGTATATTCCAACACTTTTTAAGGTAACTGACAACCTAGTTGGGTTTGAGGTAAGCGCATTGACACATTATCCCGAAAATTATCCTCATTACGCTTTCTCTGATAGACAGGAATGGAGTACTAACGGAGAAAACAAAGACTTTTGGATCAAAATCAAATGTCCCGTTGCAGTCGCTATTTGGCAGTTTCATTTGCGCGGTCGATTAAACTCTAATGTTGGGCGAATTTATCATTGACAGTTGGAAGGATCAAACGATGACATCAATTGGGCAACATTGTACAACAGACACATATATCTCAACAACACAATATTTTACGATTCAGATAGAAAATACCGTTAACAAGTACTTTTATTTCCGAATTTACGTTGTCTCTGCTGAAAATCCGTTTCCGGGATTAACAGCTTTTCAAATATATACACTCGATGATCAAATTTAATCTAACGTTGTAAAATAATATCAGAACCACCAATTATAACCGTTGCGAGAGAATTTTATGATAATATTTTTAACCCCAACAAAGATCTCAGTCCTGAAGCAAAACCTGTGGACGAATCAAGGGCAGAATTTATGATCTTTGGTATGAGACAAATTCATTTTGATTCAATAAACGATCCAACATTGGTAGAAAGTTTTAAAACGTTTGCTCGCGTTAGGTATATGCGAGGACTAAAATTAATAGAAGCAATAAGAAACTTTGATATTTTAAACAAATACTGTCATCCTGATGATTGTCTAGAAGAACAAAAACAAGTTGAAATCCTGCTTAAAAAAAAATATTGCTCGAGCTCAGCAAGGAAAATGTTGATAGAATAATTCAATCAAATCTTTTAAAAGCACGAGCTTATGGTACAAGAACACTGGAAGAAAGACGAATAAAAGAGAATCATAGTTGTCTTGACAAACTAGCGGAATCTAAAATAATAAAAATAAAAAGAAACAAGGAGTTATACAAATGTTTTTCAAAACGAGAAATTTTTAATCATCTCGATATGTACTACCACGACAAAGAAACCCTAGTTAAAATCGTTAGTATGACAGCGGATGCTGAGTTAATTATTAAATTGTACTCGAATGCAATTTTACCAATGATACGCACAAAACCAGAATTCAATGCAATTATTGTTAATAAATCTCCAAAGACAATCAAAGATTTTAACAAGGAAATTTATAGTTTCAGTGATGTTGAGTGAGAAAAGTTTTTTGAAGAAGTAACACAAACAAAGTTGGAAGAAAAGATTGATTCATATTACAACATAAGTGAAGAAGATGATATTCCACTTCCAACATTCCAACGCTCTAGACAATTGTCATTACGAAATTATTACAATGAAATTGAGAAAATACTCACGAAATCATACGAAAAATTAATGTTAAAAGTAGCTTCTGTTATTGGTCTTCCCACAATTAACGGAGACATACTCCGAAAATTAATGCTAATAAATTTTGTAGTCGCATACGCAATTATCAGACAGCATCTTGTACTCAAGAATTTTACGTTGAATCAAATAAGTTTGGTACTAGGGTTTATTGATGAAACAGGGAGAGAATACGGTAATTTAACAAATAAAACAGATTTGTCTGAAGTTTCGAATTATTGACAGTATGTTAACAGATATTCTACCAATGAGTGTCAGCAGGTATGAAAAAGATTATCATAAAATATGGTCACGTTAGTAGTAATAGAAAACAAGCTGTTTCTAGATCAGAGACCCCCTTGCCCCGACAAAACATATTTTGTCAGAATATATGAAAGTCATTATTTTGAGCTGATAAAATGTCAACATAGAAGAGTTTTGGAGGGGGAAGGGGGTCTCTGAGCTAGAAACCTTGTTTACTATTACTTCTGAGCTCTCTCTTTAAAATAATATCTATGTTGACTAATTACTGAATTTGCCATGATCTAAAGAGTTGGCTTGCATGAGAGATCTCAGATGAACAGGGAACTGAAAGAAATTTACTGAACTGACCATTACATTTTCGAGGGGAGTGGGGCTGCCATTTTATTTCAAGCCTTTATATGTCTTATTTCTTTTTGTCTCAGAAATGGTTGAATAAAATTTAACAATTTCATATAACAGTTCTTGCTCCTTCTTATCTTACTGATATCTCTTACTTATCTAATGAGTTGGATGAGTTGATAATTCAGCAATAATGGGAAGAAATCATAAGAAATATATCAGAATATAAAAATTTATGCTGAAGTAAAGATAGTATGTGTCCTGTTTAATGAATAGAACATCGAGTACATAATGACTTTGCAGTGTAACTGGTTAAAAGATGAAATCTTCATAAATAAATTTCTGTTTAGTGAATTGACCTGAATATATTTTGAGAAATAAACCTGCTTCTGCCTGTTGCTGATAAAACAAATGCCATTGAACTGATTCATTGTTTCTAATAGTGAACAATGACGAAAAACGGCCCGTGTTATAGGAACAGCAACTTGGGACTCAACCCAACACTGAAAGACGATTATTTGTTGATTTTATCTTAATAACACAAATACATGTGTAGGCTGAGATCCATGACTTCGAATAGGCAACGATCCATGTTTTTGAACTCTCTGGCCATCTCACAACGATGCAGCAGTGTATTATGTTCCAGCCCCTATGCAGACTGCTCTAGGCGCACTTGTCAGTGTAGGTCAGGATAGACCCAAAATGGAAACCACTGTAAAGCAGGTGAATTGGTTATAATTTTCATCTTTGGTGAAAATCTGCAAGATAGCATTCCTACTTGGCACCCACTTTGGGAGAGCCTTAAGGTTCATATATACATACATTTAAATGGCAACCACACACACTCACATACACACATTTGTATGTATGTATGTATGCGTAAGTATGTATGCGCGAACGTATTTAAATATATGGGTAAGGGCTAGAAAATACCTTAGAAATGGAAAATTTTAAGGAAACCCACAATATGAAAATACATGAGCAAGAAATCAGAAATGAAATATAAAATTAATTGCGATCAAATATACCACGCAAAATAAAATACCAGCGCCTTGGAAGAATGTAGGTGGTAATCAAAACTGAAATGAGTCAATTGAACTCATATAATGCACAAATATGATATCAGATATCATGTTCAAGTTCTTTGTTACATTGATTCTAATCCTTCTGTCACCAAACACACGAAATTTCGCCATGTTAGCTCATCCATAAAGTCAAAGTTTTCCACTCTCTTACCAAAAATTATATGTAGTAGAGTGTCACTGTCCTGACAGAAAAGCCGGTGTGAATCTAATATGTTTATTGCTTGTATTATTTGTTCAAACATAATATTGCGATCATCATTTAGGGCTTGGCAGTAAAGAAGCATATGCTTCGCTCTGTCTGCAACTAATGTATTACAATGTTTACAGCTATACTCATCTCGGACGAGCACATTTTTAAATAGGCCATGTTTGCAAAAGACAAAGTGTTACCTGGCAGTCATTTTTTCCAAACTTCCTGACAGCAAGTGGTTCAAGATCGGTATGGACACTTGCATAATTAAAAGTTCGGGTCTTTATTCCAGTGATACCTTATCAATTTGCACAATCTCTCCACCATCACTCTTCGAAACAGTGAACTGTAATTGCAATACTACTTTTCCAGTTAGGTTTCGTCGCAGAGTATAGTGTGTTCGCGTATAAATGGAAGACGGTATATATCTTTAAGAAACCCACTCACTCACACTTGTGTATCCGGAAAGCAAGAATTCGTATGTTGATCACAATTTTCCATGCTAATGAACCATAAGCTCTGCAGATTTTATTGAAGAAACCTAATATGATTTAATCAACATATCCCACAATTGATCACAATCCTGGATTGATTATTGTGTATCTTTAGGTGAGCGCTGATCCAGATCTATAAATCTTCGTATAGCTTTTTATTAGACAGATTTCTAAGTCATATGCATGTGACTGTGTCAAGTGTAACCACAATTCGCATATAATAGAAATTCAGATGCAGAGAGACGAGAAGCAAATGCAAATGCAGAGAAAGGAACGATAAATCCAATAAAGAATAATATAATTAAACATGCAGGCGGAAAACGCACCACCCCCTTCACACATAAGCTCAAGTTTTGTTGTTACAGGAACGTTTAGGTCAATATACACGTTTGAAGAAAAAGAAGTAGATAAATACTTTCCGCACTTTGAGAAAATTGCTGAAAACTTTAAATAACCAAGAGAACATTGGACCTCTTAATACAAAATGTATTTATTGGCAAAACTCGTCA
>JAECUM010028475.1:0-46899 GCA_016617855.1 Megalonaias nervosa | reverse complement strand
TATTTTGAACGAGCCGATACGTATCAAAAATAAAATTGGGAAGCTCGTCCTTGGTATATTTGAATTTGGCTAAAATATTTTAGAAAATTGTTTTTTTTGAAATTTAAATTCCCCTAGTTTTAAAATCCCAAGTACTATTTTTATATTTTGCTTGAAATCTTAGTGAAAACAACAGGTTTTCATTCACAATGTCGTTATCAAAAGTGGAGAGTTTTCTTTTTAACCCAACTCAGGAGCAGTTGGATAGTCTGAAGAAGGATGAGTTGCTTGAACTTGCCAGAAAGTACGAACTTTCTGAAGCAAAAGCTTCCTTGACAAAACAAGAAATTAAAAATATTTTTTTTTAATGATTGGTAGGGAAGAATATTTTTGACAAAAGTGTTTTGACATCAGTCAGTAAGTCTATGACAGACTCTGACATTAAGGTAATGGAACTAAAAATGAAATACAAGATGAAAGTAGAGTTGAGGAAGCTCGAGTTTCAGAAAGAAAAAGAAAAAGAACAAATGAAATTACAATTTGAGAAAGAGGAGAGAGAGAAAGAAAAATGGAATTACAAAAAGAACAAATGAAATTACAATTTGAAAAGGAGGAGAAAGATAAACAAATGAGATTACAATTTGAAAAGGAGGAGTAAGATAGACACATGCAAATAGAGTTGCAAAAAGAACAAATGCATTTAAAGAAAGATAAAGAAGAAAAACAAATGGAGTTACAGAAAGAAAAAATACAAGTACAGATGTAAAAAGAGAAGGATGAAAAGGATTTTCAAATTAAAATGAAAGAATTAGAACTGGCAAGTGAAAAGCACGATTCCACTTCTCGTACAAATTCAAAGTTTCACATTGTAGGAAATATTAAGTTAGTGCCCCCTTTTAGTGAAAAGGAAGTAGACAAATATTTTATTCATTTTAAAAAAGTTGCTGAAAATTTGAGATGGCCAAGGGAGCATTGGACTCAATTATTGCAAAGTGTACTTTATGGCAAGGCCCGAGATGTCTATATATCCCTGTCAGAACGTCAAAGTTCTGACTATGATTCGGTTAAGGAATGCATTTTGAAGGGTTACGAGTTAGTCCCTGAGGCTTCTCGGCAAACGTTCAGAAAGTATGAAAAAGAAACTAGAAACACTTATGTCCAATTTGCTAGAGAAAAAGAACAGTTGTTCAAGAGATGGTGCTTAGCTGAGAAAATTGAACATGATTATGAAAGACTCGAACAACTGGTATTACTTGAGTAGTTCAAGAACTGTGTTTCTAGTGATGTCAAAACTTATTTTGAAGATCATGAGGCCAAAACCTTGGAAAATGCTGCTCTTGCTGCTGATAAGTATTCCTTAGCTCGTAAAGTTCCGGGGGTAAGCAAATCTTTCACTCAGCAGTCTACTGATAGAAAGGTGTTTCAACCGACTCCTCCTAAAACTCAATCTGGCACAACTTCTAAAAATCAAGCTTCTGATAAACTTGATTCAAAATCCTTGTCTATTCCTACGTGTACCTATTGCAAGAAAAAAAGAACACGTCATTTCTGATTGCTTCAAATTGAAATATAGGCATCAGAATCAAGATAGACCTATCCCAAATGTTCTTATTTCCAAGAGGTCAAGGTCACGGTCATGTATTGAAAGCAATACATTTGTTGGGTCTCATACACCCCAGTCTGATTTTATTATGGAGAATTTTGAACCATTCATGTGGAAGGGTTCTATATCACTCTTGGGTGATTTGGCCAATCCTATCCCTATTAAAATTTTAAGGGATACAGGAGCTTCTCAGAGTCTTTTATTGTCAGGTATTTTGCCTTTTTCTGAGAAGTCCTGTTCTAATGAGAGTTTTATCATTCAGGGAGTAGAGTGAGGCTTTGTTAATGTTCCTCTCCATTCTGTAAATTTGTCAACATACTTAGTTTCAGGACCTGTGACAGTCGGTATCGTGTCTACTTTACCCGTTGAGGGCATTCATTTGTTGCTAGGCAACGACCTAACTGGAGAGAAGGTTGTGGTTAATCCACTTGAAACTGACAAGCCTTCTTTGGATCAGAAAGTTGATCCTATTGAACAAGAATACCATGAGTTATACCCAGCTTGTGCAGTTACTAGGTTACTAGAGCTATGTCAAAGAAAGCTCTTGAGAATGATTTTGATAAGGAAAATATTCCTTTAGCCGACACATGTATTAGTCAGGCTTTTGATGAGGTCACTTTCACTTCTAATTTGGATCAATCAAAAGGTATTGACCATAGTGATCCTCTTTTGAATACTCATTCTCCTTTTTCTAATCAGGGTGAGAAACGACAATCACTTCTCGTCGAACAGGAGAAAGATCCTGAGATCTCCTGTTTGTTTCAGAGGGCCATTAGTGAAACTGAAGCTACTGAAGTACCTGTCTGTTATTTCATTAAAAATGGAATTCTTGTGAGACAATGGAGACCTCCGGAGGTACCTGCTAGTGACGAGTGGTCAGTAAAATATCAGATTGTGGTTCCGAAACCTTACAGACAGGAAATACTTAGTTTGGCCCAAGAAACTCCTCTGGCTGGTCATTTAGGGATAAATAAAACTTTTCACAAGATCTTGACTCACTTTTATTGGCCAAAAATCAAAAGTGACGTTTCCAAAATTTGTAGATCTTGTCATACTTGTCAAACGGTAGGAAAACCAAATCAAAAGATACCTAAAGCTCATCTACAACCTATATTTGCATTTGACGAACCATTCAATAGAATTATGGTAGATTGTGTTGGTCCCTTACCAAAGACCAAGTCAGGCAACCAAAATTTGTTGACCATCAAGTGTGCGTCAACAAGATTCCCAGACGCAATTCCTTTGAAGAATATTACTCAATTTGGCCTTCTTAAATTTGTTCAGTCTGGTCAAAGGTCAAATTTCATGTCTGGAATGTTCCAGCTTGTAATGCTTGAAATTGGCATTCCGCAGTTCAAGTCAAAAGTGAAACTATGGTTTCATAGAACTTTACCTGAGAGAACATTTGAGTTTTGTAATGGAGTCCATTCTCTCTTGCTCATTCTTCGGAATTTTCTTGAATTAAGATTTTATGGCCCTTACAAAGTAAAGAAGAAAATGAGTTACATTTTAATATTAGTACCCTGATCAAATTAAATTAATGGAGTACTACTATATTAAAAGAGATAGCCAGGTAAATCATGCAATTAATATAGTTGTACCTGTCCCACCAACTGAGGATTTGAGTGAAGGAATTTAGTCGGATTCTACTGATCTTGGAACAACAAATCTTCGGAATTAGGAAATTATGGAAAATCTAGACCAGAAACTTTGTCATTTACAACAAGAAAAAAGTGAACTTAAAACAGTTATTGTCTGAATATGAGCACTTGTTTCCAGACGTACCTACAAGGAGAAAGAAAATTGTTCATAACGTTGAAATTGTAGATTCAAAACCCATGAAACAACACCCATACAGGATGAACACTCTCAAACAGGAATACTTGAAAAAGGAGATTCAGTATTTACTGGAGAATGATTTTATAGAGCCCAGTAAGAGTGATTGGAGTTCACCGTGTATTCTCGTTCCGAAACCGCATAAAACTTTCCGAATGTGTACTGATTATAGGAAGGTGAACAGTGTGACAAAAACAGATTCATTTCCATTACCAAGAATCAATGACTGCATCGACAAAATTGGAAATGCAAAATACGTCACCAAATTCGACCTTCTTAAAGGATTTTGGCAAATTCCACTAACGGAAAGGGCAAAAGAAATTTCGGCATTTGTGAATCCATATGGACTCTACTAGCATAAAGTAATGCCGTTCGGGATGAAGGGTTCTCCAAGTACTTATCAACGCCTTATGAATATGATTACTTTTGGTCTAGATAATTGTGATGCTTATATTGATGATGTCATCATCTACAACAACACCTGGAAAGAACATCTAGACACGATTCGGAAATTCTTTGACAGACTCACTGATGCAAATTTGACTATTAAGTTATCTAAAAGTGAGTTTTGCCGTGCTTGTGTTACTTTTCTAGGACATCTTGTGGGACATGGTCAAGTCAAACATATAGATTCTAAGGTCAAGGCTATCTCTGAATTTCCTGTGCGGATGCGATTTTGGGGATATGGCTGGTTACTATCGGAAATTTTGTTCTAACTTCTCTAATATTTTTGAACCTCTGACAAACTTGTTGAGAAAGAAAAACAAGTTTCTTTGGACTGAAAAATGTCAAGAGGCTTTTGATAGGTTAAAGGCTATACTATACTTAAAAGTGCACCAGTTCTAACAGCTCCAGATTTCATTCAACCATTAAAACTAACTGTGGATGCAAGTGATGTTGGGGTTGGAGCAGTATTGATTCAAGATAATAGAAATAGTGTAGAACATCCAGTGTGCTATTTCTCAAAGAAATTAAATAAGCACCAAAAAAACTACTCAGCAATCGAGAAGGAATGCTTGACTTTAATGCTGACATTACAGCATTTTGAAGTTTACATTAGCTCGGCTCCTTCTCCGGTTGTTCTGTTTAGTGATCACAACCCCCTTACTTTCATCAACAGGATGAAAAATAAAAATCAAAGACTATTAAGGTGGAGTTTATTTTTGCAAGAATACAACCTTGACATCAGGCACATTAAAGGAAAAGACAGTTTAATTGCAGATGCACTTTCCCGTTTATAGAAATATTTTCATATACAAATTTGTATAATTCATAAGAGTTCTTCTTATGTAATTTTTTTACCTCGTGTATAGTTTACATCTGGTAAAAAAGAATGCTATATTACATAAATCTTTCTTTTTTCTTTATGCGGGAAAGTCTTACGCCCATGTAGTTTAATTACTTGTGTGTTAAAATTTGAATTCTTTTGATTTCATTTTTGTATCATTATATTTTATTATGATGATCATTATGTTCACAGGATCTGAAAATTTTTGAAAGAAACATCGTGTTTATTTAGAACGGAAATCTGACTCTCGGCTTTCGTAAGTTTTTTTTTAAGATTGCTGGGTGGATAAACTGCCGGCATAAACAATTGGTTGTGGCCGAGGTCATTTCTAATTATACGTGTTTACATCGTGTACTGCGATTGTTTATTGCGAAATAACCACGCGTTCTTCGTGCGTGTGCATGAAATGACGTCTTAGGTCGGTTTTTAAACACTCAGTTCCCTGTGAAACAGTCAGAGTCGTTCTTATACCTTGAGAAGAAGGTAATATTTTTCTTGTACTGGAAAGAGTTTGTTTATTTTTCTTTACATCTGTAGAGCTCAAGATGTGTATTGTTATAGATGACAGCTATAGGAGTTCATCTACTTTTAAATAATAATTTATTTTTCCCTGGAGAACTACACAAGTGGTTTAGGACAAAGACATTCAGTGAAATTCATTCTAAATTGGAACAGTACAGTACAACTTGTGGTTCAACGTGAAATTCTGGACATTTGTGTAAAGACTTCATCTGACGTCATCGTTCTCCATCTTAGAACGTCATCAAGATTCGAACCTGGATTCAGTTAAAATTATTCATTGATAGGACTTGTTTTTTTTGAGTGCCAGGATAAGTGTTTGGATTTTCTTCACAAACCGTAAGTCCTATTTCATATTTTCACCCTTTCACCATATTTTCTAGAGAAATAAATTATTTTTGTTAAAACTTACAAAGCTTGTTGTCTTCACTCTTTTCTTTTGTTACTTTGAACGAGCGGATACGTAACAATATATATATATATATATATATATATATATATATATATATATATATATATATATATATATATATATATATATATATATATATATATATATATATATATATATATATATATATACTATATATATATATATACATACATACATACATACATACATACATACATACAAACATTATTAATAACTGGATCGGTAAGTATTGTTCCTTCTCTCTTTCTCACAACCATTCACTTTCTCCACACCACGGTACCTCAACCACTGACCTCATATACTAATATACTTTGATTTTAGCCCTATTTTCCATATAAAGAGACACTCATTTAAAATATGAAGTGTCGATTTATCAGTTTATTTACCACAGATGGAAGTATGTATGAAGCAACTCACACATTGGAATGTATTGACTATTTATGTTGTCCCGCTGAAAAACAAGAATCCCAATGTGGCACTCCAGTGAATATAAATCAGATTTCAAACATGATCAAAAATTAATTGGAAGCTCTCATGCACCATGCATCCACATTTAATATCACAAATGAAAACATCATCATACATTTGTTACCAATCTATGCTATTAAAATAAGTAACACAAAACAGTGAAGAGAACAAACTTTATAAAATTTAGCAAATAATTTATTTCCCTAGAATACAAAGTGAAAATGAGAAAAAAGTGAACTTAACGTATTGCGAATTAAATTAAATCCCAAAATAATCCAAGAATTATAGACACAAGTCCTAATAATACAAAGTACTGAATAAAACTCAGTTCAAGTCCAGAAGAGATCCAAAACTGAAGGCAATAACGTTTATGTCATAGCCTATGAAGTACTGGTGTTCCAGCAGTCTTTTGTTGAATCACATAAATATTATTCCAGGTTTGAATTCAGTATGAATTCTAGTGAATGTCTTTATCCAAGAATTTTATCAGAGCACTTTTGTATTTCCGGCGAATATCATCACTTGAACTTAATAATTTGAAGAAAATAAAATTCAGCCCAAACTGGTCACAACATAATACAATTTAAAGTGCTAGGTGTTAAATCACGACTGGTAAAATCCTCACAGTCACAAGATTATATAGTTCTCTACTTGACCTCAGGTCACAATTAGCATTTTCTAAAAACAACCATCACCTAATGGAAAATAACCTTCTAGAATGAGCTAATGAGCCATGTTTATTTACAACACAATGATCTGAAAAATTCATTTAGGAATCTCCAAAAGCCTGACCCAAATCAACATATTTAGACCCTCTTGTTTACCTAAATAATAATCCTGATAATAAACTCATACACATAGAGAATAATGAAGCTATTATTAGTTGGTTGCATAAATGAAATTAAAAAAAAATCAATCAGGTCAAGCAGAAATGAACTCAATTTTGTACAAGATCAAGTCCAGCATACAATGTTACATTACAATCGCATGTAATGAAATTTTAAAAATTAAACTAACAAACAACCAATTAAATTAAAGATACATAACACTTCCGCTCATAAAGAAAAAGAAAGATTTAAAGCTCTTTGTTCACTTTAAGTCAAATACAACATGTGGTAAAAAACTAGCATAAAATAAAATCTTATGAATGACACAAAGTATACATCAAACAATATATTTTTATACACGTGAAAGTGCATCTGCTATTAAATTGTCTTTTCCCTTGATGTGCTTGATGTCACTATATTGTATTCATGCAACAACAAACTCCACTTTAATAATCTCTGATTTTTGTTTTTCATCTTGCCAATGAAAGTAAGGGGGTTGTGATCACTAAACGCAATACTCGGAGAAGGAGCTGAACTAACGTAAACTTTAAAATGTTGTAATGCCAATATCAAAGTCAAATATTCCTTCTCGATTGTGAAATAATTTCTCTGGTGCTTATTTAATTTCTTAGAAAAATAGCACACGGGATTATCTACACCATTTTCATTTCTTGAATCAACACTGCTCCAACCCAACATCACGTGCATCAACAGACAGTTTAAATGATTGGCTGAAATTTGGATCTGTAAGAACTGGTGCACTCTTAAGTATGGCCTTTAACTTATCAAATGCTCCTGACATTTTTCAGACCAATGAAACTTGGTTTTCTTGCTTTTGTCAGAGGTTCAGCAATTATCAAAATAATTGGAACAAATGTTTCGATAGTATCCAGCCATACCCAAAAATCGCATCAGTTGTTTTTTACTGATAGGCACAGGGAATTCAGAGATAGCATTGACCTTAGCATCTATAGGTTTAACTTGTCCATGTCCCACTATATGTTCTAGGCATGTTACACAAGCATGACAAAGCTCACTTTGGATAAATTAATTGCCAAACTTGCATCAGTGAGTCTGTCAAAGAATTTCAGAATTGTCGCTAAATGATCTTTCCAGGTGTCGTTGTAGGTGATGACATCGTCGATGTAAGCATCACAATTATCAAGACCAGATGTAATCATGTTCATCAGACGTTGAAAAGTACTTGACAAACCTTTCATCCCAAACGGCATCACTTTATATAGATAAAGTCCATATAGAGTCACGAAGGCTGAAATTTCCTTTGCCATTTCCGTCAGTGGAATTTGGCAAAATCCTTTCAGAAGGTCAAATTTGGTGACATACTTTGCATTTCCAATTTTATCAATGCAGTCATCGATTCTTGGTAATGGAAATGAATCTGTTTTAGTCACACTGTTCACCTTTCTATAATCAGTGCACATGCGAAAAAATTATCAGGTTTCGGAAAAAGTATACATGGTGAACTTCAGTCACTTTTACTCAGCTGTATGAAATCGTTCTGCAGCAAATACTGAAATTCTTTTTTCAAGCTTTCCTATTTGAGAGGGTTTATCCTGTACGGGTGTTATTTCACAAGTTTTGAATTTACAATTTCAACGTCATTGTAGATTAAATTTGTTCTTGTAGGAACACCTGGAAATAAGTGCTCATGTTCAAGTAATTACTGTTTTATTTCATTCCTTTCTTCTTGTTGCAAATGTGAAAGTTTCTGGTCCAGATTATTCAGAATGTCTGAATTCTGAAGATATGTTACTCCAAAATAAATAGAGTCCGATTGCATTCCTTTGTTTAAATCCTCCCTGAGTGGAACATGTACAACTAAATTAACTGCATGATTAACCTGGCTATCTCTCTCAGCATACTCCTTTAACCAATTTATGTGGCAAATTTATTTTTGTTTTCGCCTCCCGGAAGCATTTATGATATAATTTAAATCATTTACTTTCTTTTCAACTGTGTAAGGACCATATTACTTGGCCTGAAGAGGATTTTGTGGTACGGTCAAGAGAGCCAGAACTCTATCACCAGGCTGAACACTCCTTTCCTTTATATTTTTATGATACCTTAATTTCATTTTTGACTGAGTAGAGTGCAGATTAGATCTTCACAAGCCTTTACAACTTATACTTAAAATTTGAAACATAATCGAGAAAATTTATTTCGGTATCTTCATTAGAAAGAAGTTTCTTTTTTAACAACTTCAGTGGTCCACGCACAGTATGTCCAAAAACTAGCTCAAAGGGACTGAATCCTAAAGATTCTTGAACTGATTCCCTACCAGCAAACAATAGCAAATGAATGCCTTCATTCCAGTCTTTATCTGTAGCGAACCAATATGACCAATTCATATTTTTCAAAGTTTGATGAAATCTTTCTAAAGCCCCTTGGCTCTCAGGGTGATAAACAGAACATTTGAATTGTTGGATGCCTGATTCTTACATAACTTGCTGGAAAATTCAAGACATAAAATTTGACCCTTGATCAGTTTGGACAGATTTGGGGAGCCCAAATTGAGTTAAAAACAAACCTTTATCAAAGCTTTTACTGTTGTTTTAGTTTTAATATTCCTCAAAGGAATTGCCTCTGGGAATCTTGCTGACGCACACATTTATGGTCAACAAGTATTGGTTACCTGACTTTGTCTTAGGTAAGGAACCGACACAATCTACCATTATTCTGCTAAATGGTTCGTCAAATGCAGGAATGGGTTGCAGATGAGCCTTAGGTATCATCTGATTGGGTTTTCCCACCATTTGACAAGTGTGACAAGATCTGCAGTACTTACATACATCCTTTTTAATATTTGGCCAATAGAAGTGATTCAAGATCTTGTGATATGTCTTACTAATCCATGAATGACCAGCCAAAGGAGTTTCATGGGCCAGACTAAGTATTTCCTGTCTGTACGATTTTGGAACTACAATTTGATAGTTCACTAACCACTCGTCATCAGCAGGTACCTCGGGAGGTCTCCATTTTCTAATAAAAATCCCATTTGTAATGAAAAAACAAACAGGTAATTATGTGGCTTCAGTTTCACTAATGGCCCTTTGAAACAAACAGGAGATCTCAGGATCTTTTTCCTGTTCGACGAGAAGTGATTGTCGTTTATCACCCTGATTAGAATAAAGAGAATGAGTAGTTAACAGCAGATCACTGTGATCAATGCCCTCTGATTGATCCAAACAAAGAGTAAAAGTGACCTCATCAAAAGCCTGACCAATACATGTGTCAGCTAAAGGAATACTTTCCTGATCAAAATCATTCTCAAGAGCTTTCTTTGCCAAAGCTCTAGTTACTGCACAAGCTGGGTATAAGTTTATAGTTCCTGAATTTTTGCCGATAAGCGAAAGGGACTAACTCATAACCCTTTAAGACGTATTCCTTAACAAGGTAATAGTCAGCATCTTTGCTATACTGACAGGGAAGCATAGATGTCTCAGGTTTTGCCAGAAAGTGCGCTCTGTAATAATAGAGTCCAATGCTCTCTTGGCCATTTCGAATTTTCAGCAATTTTTTCAAAATGAGGAAAATATTTATCTACTTCTTTTTCTCTAAAAGGGGGCACTAACCTAATATTCTAAGGAACATCAAAACTTGAATTTGTATGTAAAGTGTGGATGTTTCACTTCACAGCACTAATTCTTTTAATTCAAATTGATATTCCATTTCTTCCTTCTCTCTTTCTCTCTGCAATTCTCTGTCTTCTTTTTCTCTCTCTCTCTCTCTCTCTCTCTCTCTCTCTCTCTCTCTCTCTCTCTCTCTCACACACACACACACACAAATTGCAGTTGGATTTGTTTCTCTTTCTCTTCTTTCTCCAACTGCATTTGCATTTGTTTCTCTCTCTCTCCTCTTTCTGCAACTGCATTTCCTCTCTCTTTCCTCTTTATCTAACTGCATCTGTGTTTCCTGAAGTTTAAGCTTTCTTAACTCTAATTCGATCTTGTATTTTAATTTTAATTCCTTTACTTTTATGCTGGAGTCCGATTCAGACTTACTAATCAAATCCAAAGCACTTTTATCCAAACTTTTCTTTTCCACCAAATATTGGACCAAAATATTTTTTATTTCTTGCTTCCTTAAAGAAGCTTTTGCTCAGAAAGATCATAATTTCTGGCAAGCTGAAGCAATTCATCTTTTTTGAAAGAATCTAACTACTCCTGTGTAGGATTTGAAATAAAGATCTCTACTTTAGATAACATTGTTAAAAAGCTTGTTGATTTCACTAAAGATTTCTAAAATTGAAAATAATGCTTGGGATTTTCAAAAAAATACGAAACTAGGGGAACTTAAATTTCAAAAGCAAAGTTTTCTGAAATATTTTAGGAAAATTCGTGTCCCGGATGAGCCCCCAATTTTCTGCTACGAGTCTATGCTCCTAAAAAAAGTAACAGAAAACAGTTAAGACAACAAACTTTGCATAATTTAAACAATAATTTATTTCCCTAGAATACAAAAGTGAAAATGAGAAAAAAACTTAACGTATTGCGAATTAAAACCCCCCAAAATCCAAGAATTATAGACACAAGTCCTAATAATAAAATGTACTGAATAAAACTCAGTTCAAGTCCAGAAGAGATCCAAACCTGAAGGCGATGACGTGTCTGTCATAGCCTACGAAGTACTGATGTGTCAACAGTCTTTTGTTGAATCACATAAATATTATTCCAGGTTTGAATTCAGTATAAATTCTAGTGAATGTCTTTATCCAAGAATTTTTTCAGAATACTTTTATATTTCCGGCGAATATAATAACTTGAATTCAATAATTTGACGAAAATAAAATTCAGCCCAAACTGGTCACAACATAATACAATTTAAAGTGCTAGGTGTTAAATCACGACTGGTAAAATCCTCACAGTCACAAGATTATATAGTTCTCTACTTGACCTCAGGTCACAATTAGCATTTTCTAAAAACAACCATCACCTAATGGAAAATAACCTTCTAGAATGAGCTAATGAGCCATGTTTATTTACAACACAATGATCTGAAAAATTCACTTAGGAATCTCCAAAAGCCTGACCCAAATCAACATATTTAATTCTTCTTGTTTACCTAAATAATAATCCTGATAATAAACTCATACACATAGAGAATAATGAAGCTATTATTAGTTGTTTACATAAATGAAATTTAAAAAAATCAATCAGGTCAAGCAGAAATGAACTCAGTTTTGTACAAGGTCAAGTTCAGCATACAAGGTTACATTACAACAGCATGTAATGAAATTTAAAAATATTAAAATAACAAACAAACAATTTAATTAAATATACATAACGCATTAAATATCACAAACACCTCTGTGTACAATAAACTTCACACCAATTAACATTCCATTCAAAGCATCGCGGGCATCGAACACAGGCATTATACATTCAAATACATCCATACAACACTTAAAGAAAAATAAATCCACACTAAAGACAACATAAAACACATGTGCGGAGTGAACCAAATTTGTTGGAAACACAACAAATGCATTAACTTTACAAGCACGACAGCTAGAAAGAAAATGGAAACCAAAGAAGTGGAAATTATGGACCTTGAGCTGCAAAATATGAAACTAAACATCATGAAATTAGGTAAAGAAATTACAGTTCTAAAATTCCGCAGTGGAGTTAAACAGCACTAGGAATGAGCACTATAAACTGAAAATGAAGAAATTATATTTAAAAAATATGCATTTCTCCTTTTCCATTCCTATTTACCACTTTAGTGTAGTTAGATCTAATTATTAGGCTTGAGAAAGGGTATGATACTTCTTTTGTTTTTGTTGTTGTATTATTGCTTACTGAAACTCTGCTATGTGGATTATTTTGACAGGTAATTTTAAATTTATGAAGATGTATAAGTGCACTGAATTTCAATATCATGTCCATACAAAATGGCCATTACTAGTAATTGAATATGCTCTACTGTAATATATATCTTCTTCAACATTATATCGTCTTGTGTTAAAAACTGGGCAAAGTTAGGTAAATACATTTAATATTTGTATGTTTGTTACAAAAACTTGACAGTTTCATACTGAATATTTGACTAATAATTTTTGGCTATAGTTTCCATTTCATCTTCAGACAAGACTGATAAACGAGCAAAATAGTAGTATGAGCAATTGAATTATAGCATGCAGTTCTTTCTTCATTGCTCACCTAAAACTGATTTCTGTGATAGAGGAAAATATATTTCGCAAAACAATATTGTGAAATATATCTTGCTAATCATTGCAATTATATTAAAATTAATTAATTACATCTTTTAAGAAATATGACATATATCACAGCAGAGGTATTGGTTTTAAAACATAGCTGGAAACTATACAGGTAACATATGCCAAATAAGACTTAAAAGAAGGTGCGGGCAATATGATCTCTTAACACATTCAAGACCATAAAGTCATTCATATCAGGCCCATTCATATCATGATGCTGATCCTTTTCATGGCCATCAGAGCTCAAAGAATTTTTTTTTTAGACACAGGCCCAGGGCTGGTGACTTAAAGGATATCACAAGCCCCAACTCAAACTCCACAAGCCCGATTCTAATTTACATATGTCCAAAATTAGAAACGTGATCATATTAAATTGACTTGTGTGATTATTTGGATCACGAAATATTTTATGCAATATTTTTCTATAAGTTCCGACGTCAGCCGTTTTCTAATTTCTCTAACAATGTCCTTCTTACTCAGTAGATCAACAGTGTTTATGTTCATTAGCATCGGGAGCGCGTCTTGATTTATACGGTTTCTGTTTACACTTTTAACGTTGTTCTTAGGTGCCGCATGATTTGTTTAACCAATATTTCATTACACTAGAGTAAGCGTGTGCACGGGACAGCGGAATAATTAATCATTCCACATAACTTCAAACACCTGGAACAACACAACAGCAATTAAACAAGACCATTAAAAAAATCAAAATACCAAACACAAGTGTTTTTGTAAATCTCAACAACACCAAAGGTCGGCCAATTTTTATAATCAAAGACAGAACAGCCAACACAACCACATTTGATCCCTAATATTACTTATAATACCTCAAAAGACATCATGCATTTGGCCTCAGTTCTCCAGATTACAACAATAAAATAACTAATTAACAACTTGTCATGTATACACACTGGCATTAAATCCAATTATGCGGCCACGCATCATTTGCACCGGTTGCAACAATTGATGGGTCAGTTCCGGTACCCACTAGACTGGTTGTGACTGGTTTCTGGTACATACATACCCAAAACGGTATCTTAAAATTATGTACAGATATGTTTAAGCCATGTGAGCACTAGTTATAGTAACACAGGGAATCTGTTCTCAATTCATAGGTTACTTGCTCCGCTTTGTACACAAAGTTTAGAGCTTTCGATAGACGTATGATAAGTAGAGATCTTCATAAGACTACATGGGAATAAATATTAATAACATACCTGTCTTCAAACATCTTGAAAATAAAGAACACATTTCATCAACGTGATCGAAGTTTCTCAGGCAAATTAGAGTTTTTTATTCGACAAGCCCGACAGTCACCTCACTTAGAACATAGCAGGGGCCCGATCTGAAATTTGAAGGGCCCCGGGCGTCGGGCTATCGGATTTTTTTTAGCACTGCTCATTATGTTTAATGATGTAATTTCTATCTGTACACAAACTGTGTAAACAAGCTTAGGCGACTGTCACCTGGCAAGCCCTCATGGGTGAAATTCTCAGCCCATGGCACAAGCAAGGAAACTTCATCTTTAAAATATCAAATGTCTGGCAAATTAAAACTCTGGTTCTGAAATTGCCTTCTTGTAATAATCCATACATCATTCACGTGGGATGAGGAAACTTCAGTAAGGGTATCCGGAGTCACCAAACAGTATATCATGGTACAGTCCTGAAATTTCATAAGTAAAAAGTTGATTTAATTCCCTATATTTATCCATAATTTGGTGATGATTTTGATTTAGTACATTTTGACACAGTCATGTTTTGAACTTCAATCAGTGTAGATTCTCGCAATCATAATGAAGATCATTTGAATGATGTGTCATAAAGAGGGAAAATAGTGATTATGTATTATGTATGAAATAGGTTCTGAATTATATTTAAAATGGTTTTAAATTATAGTTAATAAAATTATGTTGTCATTCAATAAAGAAATAAAGATATTTAAAAGGTGTTTATGCCATAAAGTACTTATGTATATGAATTCATTGTTCAAGTTTAAGTGTAATTCATCTACATTTTTGTGTAATATAACCATATGTTGAGTGTATATATATATATATATATATATATATATATATATATATTCTACAAAATCAGCAATTAAAAACATTTGCAATATATTTGTAAATATGTAAATCTTAATTTAATGTTGGTCATTATTGTTGTTATTATGAATCATGTAGTAATAATGGTTTTTGTTTCCCGATTTTGAAAAACCTCTTTGCAAGTTATTTTTAGAAGAATGCAACAGGAAACACTCTAGACATGATTGTACTATATAAGAACGAAATTTCAATGACTGGAGTACTTTCAAATCCGAATCCCCTGTGTGGTTGTAAGAACTGTATCAGTAAGAAAGATATGTGTAATTGTCTTTGATGGTTTTGAATTACCATAAGAATTAATTATGCAATAATACTGCTATTTTGATATTGAATTACATTACATTAATGCTCGATGTAAGCTATTATGGACAGTGACTTAAATAAAACTAACAGAGCCCATTGTTGACAACACGTTCTATATCTAAGCTATATTGCCAGACAGTGACTACGAATCAGTATTCGTTTCTTTCCAGTGTTTAAGTAAAAGAAAAAAAATACATACCTGCTAATTTGAAGAATTATTACAGTGTTTATACTGGCTTATGTCCTTGAGGGGAAAACCACGAATCGATCGATCTCATATTTTACAATGGCGGCTATGACTGCTCGAACGCTGCGCCCGACATTATTTGGATATACACACTGTCACCAACAAGCTTGTAAAAGGCCTCTGTAGTACAAAGTCCGAAGTCAATACGGATTTGTAAAAGCGATTGTTGTACGTTGCTTATTTTAGGTTTTTGTAATTTGCAAAACAGTAAATAGGTGACGTATGGATCGAAATGATCGTATCCTAATCGAAATGTTAAAGATATCTCGTTCTCTGATAGAAGTTCCAGAGGATTTGTGTAATCTCTGAGAATTCTAAATGGAAATATTGTATTCATGTGTCTGTAGCCTAAAGCGTTACTGTATAGCCATGGCGGCCATATTTGCTTCAGTTTGGAGTTTACTTCTACCCCGACTTGATATTTTCACATCTCAAACTCGAGTTTCGAGTTAGAAACTTGACTCCAATTTTTCGAGAGCCATAAATGAAGTAAAAGCTCGAAACTGATGTCTAGACTCGAGTTTGCAGTACAAACTCGTACTCGACTCAACCTAATGTGCCTTTGAGATCTCCGGATGGGCTTTACCGTACGGTCGAACTTACCATCAAAATCGAATAACAACGTGGTATCGTCGAGAGGCACCTTCTTACCTTAGAGTGGGCAACAAAGCACACCAGGCACCTGGCCAGATATACTGCTGGTGAAGTGTTCACTGTCAGATGATTAAACACCTGTAAAAGATATGGTACCGGTCGCGCGTGAGCAGATCACATGACAGCAAATGATTCAAAATTTCCACCATCTCGTAATCGATTTCTGCACCGACATTACCTGCCTGCTTAGAAGCGATCAAGAGCTTCAGCCTAGCGATGCGAATGGTGTTGAAGTTATTCGTGTGCGAAACGAATTAGGTAATTTTATGAACATTTCGAGATGCTCACGTTAACATTCACTGAGTTTGCACAAGTGGATATCATTCACCATGCGATGCTGAATTAACTATACTTAATCTGGACAATCATAATAATGTTGGCCATATTACTATACCTTCATGATAATAGCGGCAAAACATTCTTACGTCATATGGACGATCTATACAAGATGAAACTATTAAGTAATAAAAACAATTCGCTGCATCTCGTTTGTGAGAAAAAATGATCTTTTATGTCCCCGCTATAAAATCTATCCATACGTAGGCTTCGTCTGATCAATGACACTAATTTCGGCAATTATCTTCAGCCAATCAGCGACTTATATTCTATCAAATACAATATTTAATATACTGCCACACATAAGCTGGTTCCATAAAATAATTAGTTTCCTGAGATCATGCAGCACATTTATTTGAAATCACAAATAGGTGAATAGGGATAATATGAGACGGAAGCTAAATACGTGAAGAGGGATTCAAGCTGTTAAATTTTGCTTGTTGCTCAAATCTCGTTGTAGAGATGTTTCTATAATATATAGGTGATTCTCCTGATCTTGTAATAGCAAATATATACTTTTTAAAGCAAAAAGTCCACTATAGTAGTAGATGATAATAAGGATTCTGGCTCAAGGACTATATCCCCATGTACCAGAGACTCTCATTAAGTAGGATTTTTCTATCCCAGACACTCGCATCCATCCCTCTCCCAACAACTATACATTTTTCCTCTACAAGAGGATTCTGGCTCAAGGACCCTATCTCCAAAAAGACCGCCCCGTCCCATTGACACGGAGCAGGGGTTGATTTTGTTTATAAAGTTTACATAAAATTTTATTTCGAACTGTTTTGCACTTTGAGAATATTTTTAAAGTTTAGACAAAATTTCATACCCTATCATCACCATATTTTTTTGATAATCTTTTTCATACCTTTTAACTCTCATTGGTAGAATATCTGTTAACAAACTGTCAATAATACGAAACTCGCGTATTAAATCGTCCATATCATATTTTACACCTCGCAAATAAGATCGTATTTGATCAAGTAATTTTTTATAAGTGATACTTGCTTTTTTGCAGGCATTTTTTTAGTCTCAAATCGAGGCTCAATTTTTTTACACGCTGTTGCAAGAGAAACACCAACACCGGATATTATTAATAAAAACGGATTTAATGATGCTCCACATGAGATTATACCAGAGCCAGTCATTAGCAGTGGTAAATATGATATTACTCGAAGTATTCTAATATAATACTTGTAACATTGTTTTACACACCAAAGGTTTTTATGATAAAATTTGTAATATTGCATTAGTGCGTCCACATCTTGTTTTGGAATTTCTTCTGAAATATGATTGAAATCGATGATCTGTTTTTTCATTATACAATATTTTTATTTTGTTTACAATTGTTATACAATGACAAAAGTTCCAGTACCAACAATTGAATCAAGATACTCACGGAACTTATTATTGTTAGGATCAGCTATAAAATCTCTATACTTGTCATAAACATCAGACGAAGTGTCCTTATATCGTTCATCTGTTAATACTTCATTTTTCTTTAACCAGCTGTAGGAATCAATGTTTTCTACTTCACGTTCATACAAATCTGTTTTATTTACCAAATTATCATATTCTCTTTCTCTTTCATCAATAAACCCGAGTACCAAACTTATCTGATCCAACGTAAAATTTTTTGAGGACAAGATATTGTCTGATAATTGCGTATGCGACTATAAAATTTATTAGCTTACTTTTCGGAGTCTGTCTCGTTCAGTTGTGAGAAGTCCAATACCAGAAGCTACTTTCAACATTAAGTTTTCATATGGTTTCGTGAGTATTTTCTCGATTTCATTTTAATAATTTCGTATTGACAGTTGTCTGGAGCATTGGAGCGATGGAAGTCGAACATCATATTCTTCACTTATGTCGTAGTAAGAGTCAATCTTTTCTTCCAACCCTGTTTGTTCGACTTCTTCAAAAAACATTTCTCGCTCAACATCACTGAAATTATCAATTTCATCGTTAAAATCTTTGATTATCTCTAGAGATTTGTTAACAATAACTAGATCAAATTCTGGTTTTTTACATATCATTGGTAGAATTGCATTCGAGTACACCTTAATTAGCGTTATATCCACTTTTTACTAGCGATTTTAACTAGGGTTTCCTTGTAGTGGTAGTACATACCGAGATGCTTAAAAATTTCTCGCTTTGAAAAACTATCGCGTAACCTTTTGTTTCATTTTAATTTTAATATTTTAGATTCCGCTAGTTTGTTCAGACGATCATGATTATCGTTTATTCGTTTTTCCTCCTGCGCTCTTCCACCATAAGCTCGTGCTTTTATTAGATTTGATCGTATTATTATATCAATATTTTCCTTGTCAAGCTCAAGCAATATTTTTTCAGCAGGATTTCAACTTTTTTTGTTCTTCTAGACAATTATCAGGATGACAGTATCTGTTTATGATATCAAAGTCGTTTATTGTTTCTTTCAGTTGTGGTCCTCGCATATATTTAACGCGAACAAGAATATTTATTCCTTCTGATATTTTAGTACTTAAATCTTTAATGTTAATATATTTCGTGTAATGGATTCTATTTCTCTCTAGTGATTCGTCGCTAAGATCTGTTTTACTAACATCTTTGTCTAGGTTAAAATATCATCATAAAATTCTCTTGTAACGGTTATAATTGGTGGTTCTGACATTTATTATACAATATTAGATTAAATTTGATCATCAAGTGTGTATATTTGAAATGCTGTCAATCCCGAAAACGGATCTTCAGCAGAGACAACATAAATTCGAAAATAAAAGTATTTGTTAACAGTATTCAGAGTTGGAATTGTAAAATACTGAGTTTCTGAAATATATATATTTGCTGTACTATACAACGTTGTCCAGGTTGTATCATCGTTTGATCCTTTCAATAGCCAATCATAAATTCGCCCAACACTTGAGTTTAATCGGCCGCGCAAATGAAATTGCCATATAGCAACTGCAACGGGACATTTGATTTTGATCCAAAAGTCTTTGTTTTCTCCGTTAGTCGTCCATTCTTGTCGATCAGAGAAAGCGTGATGAGGATAATTTTCAGGATAATGTGTTGATGCGCTTACCTCAAACCCAACTCGGTTATCAGTTGCCTTAAAAAGTGTTGGAATATACCCAACATTATTTTTGGTTCGTTTTACACCACCACTAGATATACTATCAACATGCGCTTTATTTGTCAGATCATTAGGGTTAACTGGAGCATATGTTATTGTTATTTTATTGTTTCTCATATTTATGCTGCCTGACATTGGTCCACCGGATTGTCTTAAATACGGGGCGAGTGCTCCTTTTAACTGAGCATAACTAATAGCATCCGTATCATCAGCTGGTGGTGAATTTATCGGTAATCCAGTATTTTTGAGTAATTACTCATTATCAGGTTACCAGACATTGTGTCGCCAGACTTATCGAGCTTGTTATCGTCAACAGATTTTAGTTGAGCTTAACTCACCGCTTGTGTAATATCAACATTTGCTGGTGGATATGTGGTTTCCAACCCGATAATATTTTTACTTGACATATCAATAACACCTGTAACCGTTCCACCAGTTTTATTAAGCATGTTGCCATCCACATACTTCAACTGTAAATAACTTACCGCTTGGGTTTGATTTAAGTTTACTGGTGGGTATGTGGTCTACAAATGTATACTTTTTTTCCCTGACATATCTAAGTTACCGCTTAAAGTTCCTTCTGTCAATGATAGTTTATTATCGTCGATTGTTTTTAGTTGTGAGTAACTTACCGCTTGAGTAAGATCAACCTTTGGTGGTGGATAATCTACTTTTAAACCAAGCACTCGTTGATTGGACATCAATAAAAACCTGTCATTCTATCGCCGGTTTCTTTGACGAACGACGACGTATCAGTAGTTACTGTTGGTTCGTCATCAGTGAGCGTTGTTCCAAACTTTGTGTAATAACTCATATTATGTAAATTATATAACATAAAATTATATAACAACAATGGCGAAGCCATCGTCGATATCAAATTTTGATACCGAACCATTAATCAAACATAAACACAACAACGAACTTCCAGATTGTCGTTATCTTATTGTTGGTCGTACAGGATCAGGTAAAACAAATCTATTATTAAATCTTTTGCTCAACGACAACTTTAACTACGATCGTGTGTATATTTACACAATTAATCCGCAGCAGGACAAATACGAGTTATTCAGCGAATATAACGATGCACTTCGTGATGTACTTGGCGCTGGTGATGATATATTTTTAATAAAACAACCGAAAGATTTGATTCCAGTTGATGTACTTGATTCGTCCGAACATAAAATAATTGTTTTTGATGATATTCCGCTAGAAAACGAGGAGATGAACAAGATTAGATCATAATTTTCGTTGTCGCGTAACAAAAGATGTAATTCAATTTATCTTGCTCAAGGGTTTTATAACGTCTTCAGATTTATTCGGCGAAATACGGGATGTTTTATACTGTTTCCTGGACTAGATAATGTTGATGTAAGAAATATTGCAAGCGAGCAACGCGGTGATGTAACGAAAGATATATTTATTGAATTATATCATCAAGCAACCAAAGACAAATACAATTTCTTTTTATTTGATAAACTAGCGCGTGATCCAACTAAAATGTTTCGTTGTTGTATTAATGAGTTTATCTAGGTGAATTTTATAAAGCGCATAAAAATAACAGATGGATAAACATCAACAAAGAATTGAACTACTAAAGAAATTTGTTGAAACTCGAGCTGCTTTTAAGAAAAGAGTGCAAGAAGCGCGGAGTGGACAACGCGTTGCAGAAGAAGCAACCACCAATTTTTATTTTAAGCCGGTTACTGAAGCAATACTTGGCAAACAACCAGAAATATCAACATTTTCTCCGGAAGAACTAGAAAAAATGAAAGAAAAAGGCTTCGTAGGTTTACTCGAAGAAAGATTGAAAGAAGAAACTAAAAAAATTGTAGAGGAACAACCCTCTTGTGCGTCAACACGCGATAGCAAAGATTGACGGTTAATCCAGCCGAGTTAAATAGGTTAATAGAGAATTTGTCAAACTAAGGAATTAGCTGAGAAACAAAAAAGAATAACTGAAGCTACCGTAGAAATAATGCCTATCGAAAATCAGATAAGATATTATAAATAAAAATACACGTGTTAAAATATTAAATGAATATAACGATTTTATTGGTAAATATAATATCAAAGACATTGGCAATATTCGAGATTGGCCAGTAGAAAAATATAAGTATTTAATAAGTAATTTAAGAAAAAATACTGAAGATGGATTAAACGCTGATGAAGAAATAAAAAATTAACAAATAAAGATTTATTAAGAGCATATGATGTTATAAGAGAAGGAATTATCGTTACAGTAATGCTTCAAACAGCAACACAGTATCGAAATAGACCACGAGGTTATAGTAAAGCATGGTCTTTCAAAAGACTGTTTGATAAGTATGAAAGCGAACGAGATAGAAGATTACCAGAGGAAATAGAAACAACCGGATCTGGTGTTAAAGTTTTTGTATCCAACGCTGAAATGGTTGACCGACTTATGTTCTTGATATCATCGAAATACGCTGGTAATGAAAGCATTGATATCGACAAAGAGATTATTGATATATTAGATCATTTTCGATCGAGTGGATTACTTACATCATCCGAGTACCAAATTTTACACAGTGATCTTATCGCGTAAAATAATCTAACAACCTTCATATAATGTCACTAACATCAACGACATTATTACTCGATTCATCGCAAACAACAAGAAACAGCTCAAACTTTTCCGTCTATTACAATAGCCAATAGAACTAGATCCAAATAAACAATACGAATTTGGATTAATTTCTGCTACGATATAGCATTCTATGGCAAATGTAAAAACAAATGTCAACGACGACTTTACATTTAATCCTGGCGCGTGGGTAACAGTCAAAATACCTCAAGGAGCGTATAACATAACTGATTTTAATAAAACGATTAAAGAACTAATAACAAAAAATGGAGGCGGCGGCAACGCCGCTGCGGACAATTTTGAGTTAACTCCGAACTAAAATGCACTACGAGCTAGAATCACGTTAAAAATAATTTGATAATCGATTTTTCATTAGCGACTAGTATTGCATCGTTGATAGGATTTAATCATGAGCAATACGGCAGTGTTGCAGAACAAAGTATCTCGTATGATGGGGATTTACCCGTTAACATAACAGAAGTAAATACAATTTGAACCAATTGTTCTATTGTACTATGATCTTATTCAGCGTTAGGGAGCCAAGGTCAAACTATTTATAGTTTTTTACCAGATGTTCCTCCAGGATCACTGATGCAAATTATTCCTAGACAATTGATATACTATCTGATTAATCTTGAAAATCAAATAACGAGTATAACAATGCAACTAACACATCAATCTGAGCGAGAAATAGGTCTTAACAATGAAGTTGTCACGTATTACTTTTACACTTACGCGTTGCGTAGGCGCTTGCAAAATTAATTTTGTAAACCTATATTTTATAACAAGATGAGACGAAGAAAAATTTATAGTAGAAAAATTGTAGGTAGATTTTTTGGGAATATATTTACAACAATTGCTGAGAATATACCAGGAATAGCGCATAAGGTAGCATCAATTGCACTTGACGGAGGTAAATCTTTTGCGACTGCGGCCGGCAATGCAGACGGACAAAAAAATCGCCAATAAAATTAAAGGCAGCCCACCTTCAGATGTGGAAATAAAACAAGCAGTATCAGATATTGCACCAACAAAAGAAACAGAACGAGCTATGATAGCTACAACAAAAAATTATTATCACCGCATGGTGATAAAGTAATAAGTAAACTTGTAAAGAAAACAAAGCCAACGACTCCTGCTGATTTTTAGTCGCCGACGACGTTGTCGTTGCAATTTTGTGTGGCTATTATAAAATAATGTCAGCTAAAAATTATCTTGATCTTGCCGAAGAACATGATACTGACGATACTGTAACAGAATTAGAATACGTCGAGTATCTCGATGAAAACTCAAATGAACCAAATAAGCCTGGAGTTAGAACTTTTAACACAAGAGATGAGGATGTGTTTTTATTGCCGCATAAGGCGGTGTTAGAAGTACATGGTCAAGTGTTAACAGCACTTGGCGGTAATATTGCAGCTGGTGTAGAAAATGCGCTTGTCAATAACGGTTGTAGTTTGTTTAGAAGTGCTAAATACCAGTTGGCCAAACAAACCGTGGAAAATATTTCGATCCACTTGCCCGTAGCAAGCATAATACTTAACATCGTCTCGTTTAGCGATGATTACTCGAGATCAGTTGCCACTAACATGATGTGGTTTAAAGATACCTCATTCGGGACAGCTGTTTCAAGCGAATTCCGTACTGGTGCTGGTGCTCCTGCTCCAGATAACAATAATCTAATCGCTAATACAGCTGCAATTGATGCAGCTGCGATAGGGGATTCAATACGATTAGCGGCCACACGATTACGGCGACAGGAATATAACGAGGGATATGCTAAAAGAAAAGCGTTTGCCGCAGAATCTCGCCAAATAAGAACGATGCTTCCGTTGAGCACAATATTTGGATTTTGTCGCGATCACAACAAAGTTTCTCGTGGAATAAAACATACTCTTATTTTAAATCGAGCAGAACAAAACGATTGTATAATTCATGCTGATGGAGTAGCTGAAGGACAGTTTGTTACTACAAGATTAGCGTTATGGATGCCACGAGTTGTTCTATCGACAAGTAAGATGATGGAACTTGAGTCGACGTTGACCGCGTGGAAAAAAGGATATATTTCCAGCAAAACAAAATTTATCAAATAGCAGTGCCTATCACAACTGATTACACGTGGCGTGTTACAACCGCTCCCAGTGAACAATTACCGCGACACTTGTTTGTTGTATTTCAACGACAGGTGCGTCGCGGTGATCAAGAAATGAACAATTCCATATTTGATAACCCCGATGTCAGGCGAATCTTTGTTAGGTTAAATTCGAAACAATATCCCAAACGAGCAATGGAATGTAACTTTGCTGACGATGAAACAAGAAACGTTACACGAGCTTACATGTGCCTCATGGAAGCAATACGAAAATATCAGGATGCTAACAGTGGAATCGCTATACAGAATCTTTTACTTCGACGTATCAAAACAATTCGAACGAGCTATAGGATGTACAGCTGATATTGAATTTACTTGGACGCCTGGTGTGGCTCCAGCTGAGCAGTATAACGAATACGCTCTAGTAGTCAGTGATAGATTCTTGACAATTGACGCGACCAAAGGAAGAATATATAAGTTTAATCTAACAACCCTGATGTATTGAAAACCGAGTACATAACTCGAGAAATATACCTAACGCCCGGTCAAGTTGAAAAATTATCAGCAGCGGTTGCTAAACGCCTTTCTGTTTCTTTAATGATATTTCCGGCGACTTCAAATAAAACATCGGTTAAAGTAATGTTAACAAAACAACAAATCGATAAACTTGATCGCAAAGCGATCTCAGGAAAACCGTTTGTTCTTAAACAATCTGTTTCACAAATAACAGCGATGTCCAAACATGGCGGATTTCTTGGAACAGCACTTTCTGTAATAGCCAGCGCAATACCAAAGATTTTACCTGTGCTAGGAACACTGGGACTAAAAAGGCGGTATCCGGAGACGGTATCAAACAAATCTATCGTTAACGACTGCGTTGTCAGTGACGTAGTTTTATGTAACAATAAATAATATAATACCAACTAAAATATCGTCAACAACCCCCCAAAAAATGAAAACAACGACAAAGTCGAAGTCGCCAAGGGAAACAAAACAAGGAAGATTTATTCCAAAAGCCCCACCTTTAGCGGGACTAGCAGGCAGTATAATTCCGATTCTACTAGGAGTCGGACGCGGAATGACACTACCAGGCACCAGGCACCGTTGATGACGTCTGCGACGTTGACAACGCCTGTCGCGTTGAGTAATTTTAATTTACTTGAAAAATTAAAATCAGAAGTCAAAAACGGATTTCGTGGAATATTTTCCAAAGACAAATTAGATAATGTACGAGCAAGTGGTTCGTGTATCATAAACATACAAAACTTTAATTATGGATCCGGCACCCATTGGGTTGCTGTTTACGATAATAATTATTTTGATTCGTTCGGACTTCCCCCGAGCGACCTTATAAACGAATATATTTTTAAAAAATAAATAAATAAATAAATTACTCGTCTACTCAACTACAGCCGATTGGAACATCAGCTTGTGGTTATTATTGTATTATGTTTATCCGGCAGATGTCAAGAGATCCCGATTTTCTAAAGCTTATTTTACAATTTGACAGACATCCAAGCAAAAACAACGATAATATAGCAATACATTTTGTGTGACAATCGAATATAACATGTCACAAACTACAACGTATTGCTTAAAATGTCAAACTAAAACGCCTAACAAAGACGAAAAAAATAGAAAAAACAAAAAATGAGAGAACGATGCTGAAAGGTATTTGTACTGTTTGCGGTAGAAGAAAAAGTGTGTTTATTTCTTCGACGACTCCTATAAAAGGTTCGGGTGTGGATAGAGTTATTTTAGTCGATGATCAAAATAATAATGAGTCGAAGTTGTAATTGTGATTGTGATAATGATCTTTGCATAGAACAAGATAAAATTGTTACGTATTGTCAATCCTGCAATCGCTGGGAAGTAATTGGTTCTGGGATGGATGTACATAAAATTATCGATAAGTTACCGAAACCAAAAGTAGGATGGACATTACCCGGACACAAATACACTGGGCCTTATAATCCGCTAGATAAACAACTGGACGAAAAAGATAATCCATTACCAGGACAAGAGCCTTATAATCAAGTTGATGCAATAGCAATGCGTCACGTCATCTGTTATCGTGATATAGAGCGTACTGATAACGTTCGTGTAGAAAACTCAAAATCAGACTGTGATAAGGTAATGCTAGATGAACTTAAAGATATGAAACCTACAAATATGCGAGAACGATTTGATAGAAAGCTAGTGCAGGGATTAATCGGAACAAAATAAAAACTCAGTCTAGGAAAAGAATTATACGATGACCTGGCATCAGAGCTACACAAACCTAAAAAAAAGTTTCCGTGACGTAAGGTTGTCGCGAATGCCGTTGATGATATCTGGGCGATAGATTTAGTTGATGTGTCAAATCTTGCTCATTTTAACGATAATAAGAAGTATCTCTTTAACGTTATTGTTGTTTTTAGCAAATACGCGTTTAGTGTACCTGTTTCAGATAAGACAGGAACATCGATAACCGATGCACTAAAACAAGTAATAATAAGTACAGAAAGAAAACCGAATAAAATTTAGACCGATCACGGAGCAGAGTTTTTTAATAAAAAAATTTGAGCAGTTTTTGGAACAGAATAACATAAAAAAATATGTTACGTGAAATGAAGGAAAAAGCGTTGTCATCGAAAGATTTAATCGTACACTAAACGAGTTGACACATAAACATTTGACAGCTAAAAACACGAGCAGGTATATTGATGATCTTCCACAGATCGTTGATAAATACAATAACACAAAACATCGAACTACTAAAATGTCACCAAACGACGCAATTAAAATTCCGACTCTTGCAAACGAAAACATGTACCGCAGACATAAATTTAAAGTCGGTGGTAGAGTTCGAATTTCATTAACAAAAAAATATTTGAAAAAGGATTTACTCCAAACTGGAGTGAAGAAGTATTTGTCGTTGATAAAGTACTTTTAACAATACCCGTAACATACGCGCTAAAAGATCTAGCCGGGGAACCCATAACTGGTAGGTTTTACGAACAAGAACTACAGAAAACTGAACAAGATGTTTTCGCCATTGAACGAGTAATAAAAAAGCGTGGCGATAAAAGCCTCGTTAAGTGGCGCGGATATAGCGATAAATTTAATAGTTGGACACCAACCAAAGCGATTAATGCTGGGAAATAATGTTTTTGCAAATTTCCTCGTACTTACGTAATACTGATTTGCATTTTACAGGCTTACATAATGATATTAGATATCGTCGGCGAGCATCAGAGATCGTCATCAGATTAAATATCTTGACAAATATAAAATCGAATTTTATATTTTTCTGTCGGTCTGGAATTTTGATGTTCAAGAACGGCTTTATCAGCCGCCAAAATGATTGATTTTCATCTACCGTAAAATTAAATTTCAAAAGGTTTTTGTGATATGATATTTTACGTTATATCGACCAGTTATCGGTCTTCCGTAACTTTTTTGTCCCACGACGTTGTTGCGGTATCGTCGTTGACGATGACTTTGTCATTATCTTCAATAACGTCATCGTCGACATCAGCTTCGCTGACGTTGGCATCAGCTTCGTTGACGTTTGTGTCATCTTCGTCGACGTTAGCATCTAATGTATCATAGATATACTTTAATCTTTCCAAGAGGCTTTATATAATTTTATATAGATTTAAATAATATAAAAAATGGACAAGATAAGATATATCGAGCATGTTAGGGTTTATAACTCCAATGCCCTCAAAGTAGCAGTAAAAAAAGTTTTAGCGCGCGGAAAAATATCTCGGTTAACCTATTTTTGTTTCGCGGTGGAAGCGATAAAATTTTATTGACTGACATTGAAAAAAAGACATTTATATAACGATAAAAAAATTACTGTAATGTATGATAGAGAGGCTATCATGTTGTGGTTTCATACTTGTATTAGCTGAGATGAGCTTACTAAAATACTACAATAAATTTAGTTATCATCATATTGAAAGATGATGCTAGTACTGTGTTCGCTTTGAAAAGTTGATCTTGTTATTCCATCTGCAACAAATTTTACTACCCTAGGATCAATATTAAAGTATCATGCCGCAGCAGTTATCGAAGAAAATTTATTTTCCTGATTCGTTTCAAGATTAAATGAAATAATAGGTTTAGCAGTACATTTAAAGTTGGATCCACCACCACAGGACCGAGATTTTCCAGACGAATGTCTGTTTTAACGCTGTTGATGTGATTTATCACTAAATTATCCGTTAATTGTTTCGTAAACAAATCTATGCGATAAATAACCAACGAACCTATGCGATTTACCACGTACCGTTATCATCAAATACCCCATATCATTCCTATTCCCAAGCATTTTTTTTAGTTTTTATGTTTCGAACAATTCCTTTATCATTTGCCTCGTAAAGATCAAATACCGGATGTGGTTGAAACTCATCCTGCAAAGCAAGATTTTCAATGTTATCATCAGTAACCACACCGTTGAAATGATACACACGTTGTCCTTCTGGGATATCATCACAAAATAACGTGTAAATAAAATCTTTCCTAAAGATTTCAACTCGCTCGGCATTATCACCTTTGACACTGATCTTATAACCAGCTGGTGTTGCTTTACCAAACGGTTGTCCGTATTTAACGTGTATCACCAACCCTAACATATTTCCCGCGTACATGTTGTACTTGGGGTGAACATAATAGTCCTCTTGCTCGCTCATCAGATTCTGTGCATTATACTATAAGCAATTTATATCTCTAATTCATTATTTGACTAACCCTTCGACCAATGAGCTACCTGTTTGAACAATAAATTAGAGATATGATAGTACATTATATAACAATGCTGAAGTTACGTGATATAGCGAACAAGAGCCTTATAGGAGAACCTACAAAAATAGCTACTGCTTTCGTAGGATTGACAACAGCTATCGGTTTGATAAACAAATCGTTTTAGTAAACTTTACAGCAACGAAGCTTTATCATTTATTAGAACCAACTATAAAACGTGAACTTGAAAAACATAAGGGTTTGAAAATTCTAGTGCAGTATCACGTTATATTTCTAAATTACATGTGACAGAAGAGTCGACTGGCGAGGAAATTACAGATCCTTTCATTAACTCAAAATCGAAGCGTGTTTTGCTTGGAACTAATCTTTCATCGCTAGCTGATGAAATACACCAGGAAATTTAGAAAAAGATAGAAGAATTCACCGAATCAGTTTTGGTTGGAAGTTTGAGATGATTACTGAAATTTTGTTTCACACAATGAAATATAATGTATTACGCGGTAGCGGCACTAATAACGTTGGGTATATTGACCTGCCACAAAAATAAAAAATAAAAAATGCTGTATAAACGTAAAAAACTTTGATAACAAATGCTTCCAGTGGGCCATTCTTTCTGCGATGTTTCCAGCAGAAAAAAATGATGATCGCGTTGATAAATATTTTAGTCTCGTTACAAAATTAAATTTTACTGGTATTAACTTTCCAGTTGAGGAAAATCAAATACCGAAGTTTGAAAAACAAAATAATATTTCAGTTAAACGTATTTGGTCTTGACGAGCATAAAAACGTTTATCCAAAATATATTTCAGGAAAAGCCTCGCAGTCGACAATAAACTTATTGTTTTATTAGAATCATTACGTATGGACCAAAATCTTTAGCGGACTTGTTGGTAAACAGTATAACAAATATAAAAATAAAAAGAACTTTTGTTATCGTTGTTTATACGGCTGTTCTGACAATGAAAAATTACAAAAGCATCTACAATACTGTAATAATGTACAACGAATAACAATGCCAGGTGAGGATAAAAAAATTCTTCGGTTTGTTAATCATAATCATAAACTAAAAATTCCTTTCGTTGTATACGCCGACTTCGAGTGTTAACTTCAGCCTGTACTTGGCGCAGAAAATAACCCTAACCAATCGAGTACAAGAAAAATTCAAAACCATATTCCATGCCGAGTAGCATATAAAATAGTTTGTTGCGTTGATCCGATTTTATCAAAGCCAATTAAATTATATCGCGGTAAAGATCCAGCTGGTTGGCTTCTCAAACAGTTGATTAGTGAAGTTGATGATATATTTGAACGTTTAAGAAGAATCGTTCCAATGATAAAACTGACATCTCAAGAAGGATCCGATCACGAAAAAGCGGAATTTTGTCACACCTGCGACAACTCCTTTGACATAGAATCTGGTAATAAAAAAGTACGTGATCACTGTCATTTGACCGGGCAATATCGTGGAGCGGCTTATGATAAGTGTAATCTAAAATTTCATGCTCAGATTTTATTCAAGTTGTTCTTCACAATTTCCGAGGATACGACAGTCACATTATCGTAGAAGCTTTGATGATCCTGAAATAACGTCTCGTTTAAAACTGGATAATATAATCAAGTGTATCCCAAATAAGTTTCAAAAGTAAATGTCAGCTACTTTAGGTAAGTTGCGTTTCATCGACAGCCTACGGTTTATGGCAGCATCCTTAGATGAGCTGGTAAAAGGTTGTAGCGAGTTTTATAACCTACAAGATTGTTTTAGTAATCAAGCAAACTCGCTAACAAAAAGGAGTATTTCCATATGAATACCTCGATGGTTGGAGTAAATTTGATGAAACTTCTTTACCTGACAAAGATAAATTTTATTCACAGCTAAGCAATGAATATATAACCGATGACGAGTACAAATATGCAGAAGAGATTTGGAAAGAATTCGATTGCAAAACATTTGGCGATTATCATGATTTATATTTGAAAACGGATGTACTATTGCTTGCGGATGTGTTCGAACGTTTTCGTCGAGTAAGCTATAACAATTATGGACTAGATCCTTTTTGGTATTACTCTGCTCCTGGGTTATCTTGGGATGCTTTGTTAAAGTTTAGTAAAATCGAGCTAGAATTGCTAACATATGTTGACATGTTTAACTTTATCAAAAAAGGTATCCGAGGCGATATTAGCGTGATAACAAAAAAAGTATTCGGAAGTAAACAATAAGTATATGAAAGATTATAATCCTGAGCTTCAGTCGAAGTATATTATTTACAAAGACACAAATAATTTGTACGATTATGCAATGTCAGAACCAATCCGTTTGGTTGATTTCGTTGGATTACACCTGACGAATTTTTGGTGGAAACAGAAAAAAAAGATACCAGACGATGTCTCGTATTTCGTTGAAGTTGATCTCGATTGTCCTGCTTCGTTGCATGATTTACATAACGATTATCCGTTTTGTGCGGAATCAATTATAATCGACTATAGTTTGTTATCTCAGGAACAACAAGCATTGTTATCACCAAGACAAAATTCTATGGTAATAAGACTAGTCCCAAATTTACTTGATAAGCAAATTATATTTTAAAACAAGCGGTAGATGCTAGTCTTGTGTTGAGGAAAGTTCATAGAGTGCTAAAGTTTAATCAGTCGCCTAGGATGAGAGGTTATATTTGCTAACACACGTCAAGGAGAGCTGTAGCTAAAACCGATTTCAAGAAAAACTTTTTTAAGCTTATGAACAACTCCGTCTTTGATAAGACAATGGAAAGTATTAGAAAGCGAGTAAACATCGAGCTAGTTAATGATATCAACCACCGAAACAGACTTGTATCAGATGATAATTTTGTCAGCATGAAAATTTTTAATGAAAATCTTGTCAAAGAAGAGAAAGAAATTTAAAGCTTAATAAGCCGATTTATGTTGGAGCTTCTGTACTTGATTTGTCGAAGTGGCTCAAGTACGATTTTCATTATAATTTTGTTAAGAAGCAGTGGCCGTCAAGTAAACTATTGTTTACCGATACTGACTAGCTTGTTTATGAAATAGAGACTGAGGATGTATATCAAGATATTTTTGATAACCGACATCTGTTTGATCTTTCCGATTATCCTCGCGATAGTAAATTTCATGATGATACAAATAAAAAGGTTATTGGTAAATTTAAGGATGAAATGAACTCCCTCATCATCAAATACTTTTTATTGGACTGCGGAGTAAAATGTATGCCGTGTTGCTGGACAATAATAAAATAACAAAAAGCAAAAGGTTTACCTCACGATTTTGTTAAAAATCTATTTGGTTTGATGATTACAAGTACGCACTTGACGGTGGCGTTAGTTTTACAAGAGCAATGGCTATTCGAACAAATCACCATAAACTTGAAACAGATGTTATTATCAAATGTGGATTAAGTAATTTCGTTGACAAACGTTATTGCGAAACCGGAATAGATACGTTTGCACTTGGATATCGTTCTGATGATAAATCTATACTTGATATTATCTTTTTATCTGACGACAGCGATAAAGTCGCCGACGGTCAAGCTATATTTGATGACTAGGGTAAGAAATTTTGTGTGAACAATAAAAATAATGTTCGAAAATTTGACAGTGACACTTAGCAACAATAGCAAGATCAAATATCTAACGATAGACGGTAAACAGTTGACAGTAGAAATTAAGAATGAAACATCAGGAATATGTTTCAGTGGCCGTGACAGGCTTAAACTTTCACTCATCAGATCTGGTAACAGCGAGTATTTTAATTATCTTGAAAAATTGAGCCAGAAATTGTCAGGAGGATTTAATAACTTTCATGATCCAATCAATCAACAAAAATATACTAAACTTACCATCGATATTGATCGATCAAAGTATTTTCTATTGACAAAATATCCTCTTAATAAACTAGAAATGAAAGATTTATTTGAGTTTCGTCGTTGTGTGAGCGGTAAAATAAAGTTTAGTCTCTATTTTCATGATGATGAAATATTTCTAATTTCAACAGTTGAAACATAAAATTTTATCTAAACTTTAAAAATAATCTCAAAGTGCAAAGCAGTTCGAAATAAAATTTTATCTAAACTTTATAAATAAAATCAACCCCTGCTCCGTGTCGATGGGAGGGGGCGGTCTTGTTGGAGATAGGGTGTTTGAGCCAGAATCCTCTTGTTGTGGAAGAAAGTATAGTTGTTGGGACAGGGATGGATGGAAGTCTCTAGGATAGGGAAATCGTACTTAATGAGAGTCTCTGGCACATGGGTGTATAGTCCTTGAGCCAGAATCCTTATTATAATCTACTACTACTATATATGCCTCACAATTTTAATAGATACAAATAGGGTAGGTAAATCAGTACACTATTTTCACTGCTGACTTATATTACTTACGGAGCTTCACTTGAACTTTAATTTTGTCTGGAATAGAGATTCCAAATCCATTTCTAGAAAAGAGGAACATAGAACAATTGGCACTTTGAAATACTTCTGATGAGCATTTCACCGTCATGAAATATGTTAATTTAATGTTGAGATCGAATAAGCCAGTATAGCATCAATGAACGACTTTTGAAATAATGCACTGAAACTTTATTCAAAAGAATTCTCGCTGTCAAATTGTATGCTGTACTCTCTGTCTCATTTTCATTCCTTGAGACTGAAACGTGTGTTGCATTCTAGTAGCGTATATGATAGTTTATTCCTGTTAGTGATCCGACTAAAGTAGCTGTACATGTTATATGGTATTCTACCATTTCTTTTAAGCAAGCATAACAGCAAGCGATATAAACCCAGATTTTCAGTCGTACAGGTCTATAACAGTGCGTGCATTACACTACTGTGGATCTGGGTCTGTGCTATTTGCCATTTGCAGTTGTGCTTGCGCTATACACGAACAAATATGTTTCATAAAGAAACTCCTCTCTATCTTCATTTCCTCCAGGAGCTTATTCAAGTATACGCAAAACAACTCTGTTTTGTGTATATATACAATATTGATTGGTTGGTGCTATACGGCACATCAATACATAAGGGTGTTTTAGTGCTGAGGCAACTGTAGTCCGATAAATCAACTTCCCAAATCTGTGTTGATACTAATGGACGATATGTCGGTATGATGTCACCTGTTCATAAAAACGTGCAATTTTGCTGCATGAATATCTTTCCGGAACAAACCTGCGTACACTTTAGACTCATACGGGTAATTGGTAACAGCCATATCTAGCGCGAAATTCAAAATGGCTACAGGACAGAGGGTTGTGCTATTCCACGTGGATGTAAATGTACACAAAATACCAGATGTCGTTATGGCTCATCCATTTCTAGGTTAATACAAATATAATACAATAATAAATGTATAATATAAAATTTCTGGTACAGTTTATTCGTTGAGGAAACGTCTTAGCATTCAGTTTCGCCCATTTTTCTCAAACAATCTTCTGTTTAATTTAAAGTCATTTTAGTGAATTTCGAACGATTTTCTGAATTTTCTAATATACGATACATATGCATTTTATATCGATAATAATTTTCCCTTAAGAAAAGGAACACAGACTGGCTCTCATTTACGGCATGGTATTAAGGCTGAAAACTATATATACTTGTCGTAATTAAAATGCATATCGACTATCTTCAGCGTGGTTTTTTCTGAATATGCTATTCCTATATGACTCACAACAAGCACTCACCCTTTCTTAAAACCCATGGAACAAACAATACAAGAATGTTCTTTCTCATCTATAAATATCCAGCACCGATAGTGCACATGGTTGAATGAATACTAAATAAATCAGATGAATTCTAGAAATTCCACTTTTTCAATAAATGTCAATAAATGTACTCTAAAGTTGGCCACACGAAAACTGTAAAACCTTCTTGCACACCTTCACCAAACCGCATATCTAGCCACAAAGTTTCAATAAAATCCTCCGACCAGCGTATGTGGAGAAGCGATGAGAGACTGGATTTCCAAAATACTCCTTTTGGACAATGGACCAGAAGAAAAAAGTTGCCCTTATTGCACACGTAAACTAATCACATGCCTAGCTTAAACACTTTCAATAAAATCTTCTAAGCAGTGGATTAGGAGAAGGGACGACGAACTACAGTAGTAATAGTAAATGAGGTTTCTATCTCAGAGGCCCCCTTTCCCCTCCAAAACGCTTCTATGTTGACATTTTATCACCAGCCTTTTCTAGCTCAAAATAATGATTTTCACATGATAAGGCTTTCTAGCATATTTCTGACAAAATATGTTTTGTCGGGGCAAGGGGGTCTCTGAGATAGAAACAGTTCATATACTATTACTACTACAACCGTCATTTAAAATAAAAATAATCAAAACATAAACAGTAGTGATGATGATCGGTCACCATTCCATGGGGTCCCTTCATTGCCAGTTAAAGCCTTTACCATGAGGTCCTTTTTTTTTAGGGTCCATCCATTGATATCTTTCTTATGGCGGTTATGGGGCACCCTAGTTTTTTGTAAAGGCCGTTCTTATGGTCCATAGGCACCCCATGAGGCATTTTTCTTCTGGCGACATTCTTCCTGAATGTCCTTGTGTGGGGTTACCCTTCAGTGAGGTCACAAGGAGCATACATCGCCCTACTGTTTATTTTTGAGGGGCTAAACTTTTCATAGACACACTCCCCGGCGAATTCCTAAATGTACGAAACGAAATTTTAGAAATTCAGAGAGTTGTCTAGGTTTTTCAATCTCATGTACATTCCCCCTATATCAATATGTGTTTGACGTGGTGAGGAAGTGCACATGAAATTCCTTGGGGTGGAGCCCCCCATTATTGTTAGAAAAATTGGGATCCTAACGCCCTCCATACACAATGTGTTAGTCACGGGAATCGAACTCAAGACCTCGAGTACGAGAATTCAACATTCTAACACTTGTGCCATGGACTCTACTTACAAATATACGTTTCAGAAATTGTTATAAAGTTATCTCTAAAAAAATCTGAAAGAAGCAAGAAACTTGACAAAATCATAAAACAAAGATGTTTCTTTTAAAAACGACTAAAAAATATTATTTATCAGTAAATAAAAATATAATTATCTATTATAAAATGCAAGGGAGACAACCTATAAGAGTTATCTCCCTTTACAATGCAAAGCAAACGGACAGAGTTATCTCCCTTTAAAATACAAGGAAGACAGACAGTTATTTTCTATTTTCTAAACTTCCTTACACAAGCACGGCAGAGCACACATTAAGTAAATTGATTGTCAAACTTGCATCAGTGAGTCTGTCAAAGAATTTCCGAATCGTGTCTAGATGTTCTTTGTTGATGATGACATCATCGATGTAAGCATCACAATTATCTAGGCCAGAGGTAATCATATTCATCAAACGATGAAAAGTACTTGGGGAACCCTTCATCCCGAACGGCATTACTTTATATTGATAGAGTCCATCTGGAGTCACAAATGACGAAATTTCCTTTGCTCCTTCCGTTAGTGGAATTTGCCAAAATCCTTTCAGAAGGTCAAATTTGGTGACGTACTTGGCATTTCCAATTTTATCAACACAATCATCGATTCTTGGTAATGGAAATGAATCTGTTTTTGTCACACTGTTCACCTTCCTTTAATCAGTGCACATACGGAAAGTTTTATCCGGTTTCTGAACAAGTATACATTGTGAACTCCAATCACTTTTACTGGGCTCTATGAAATCGTTCTCCAGCAAATACTGAAATTCCTTTTTCAAGTATTCCTGTTTGAGAGTGTTCATCCTGTATGGGTGTTGTTTCACAAGTTTTGAATCTACAATTTCAACGTCATGAAAAATTTTGTTTGTCCTCGTCGGAATATCTGGAAACAAGTGCTCATATTCGAATAATAACTGTTTAAGTTCATTCCTTTCTTGTTCTTGCAAATGTAAAAGTTTCAGGTCCAGATTTTTCATAATTTCCGAATTCCGAAAATTTGTTGCTATAAAATCAGCAGTCCGATTGAATTACTTAACTTAAATCCTCAGTTTGTGGGACAGGTACAACAAAATTAATTGCATGATTTACTTTCCTATCTCTTTCAATATACTGATTCTCCACTAATTTATTTAGATCAGAGTACTATTATTATAATTTAACTCATTCATTTTCTTCTTAACCTTGTAAGAACCGTAAAATCTAATTTGAAGACAATTTTGAAGAATGAGCAAGAGAGAATAAATGTTATTACAAGACTCAAAACTTCTCTCAAGTAAGGGGCCCCGAGTGGCCGAGTGGTCTAAAGCGCTCTCCGTTACGGATCACTGCCATCTCACGTCTGTCTGCGTGGGTTCGAGTCTCAGATTCGGCCAATGTGGATATGTGAGAAAGCTTGCCAGTAGCTCCTCTTGGGTCGGTGGTTCTTTCCGGGTTTTTTCCGGGTTCTTCCTCCACCATTAATACTGGCCGCCATGTATAACCTATCTTGTGCTGAAAAATGGCGTTAAACCCTACAACAACAACAACAAAAATTCTCTCAAGTAAAGTTCTTGAAACCATAATTTCACTTTTGACTTGAATTGCTGAGTGCCAAATTCAAGCATTACAAACTGGAAAATTCCAGGCAGAAAATTTGACCTTTGACCACATTGGACAGATTTGGGAAGACCAAACTGAGTAAAAAACTTTATCAAAGCTTTTACTATGGTTTTGGTTTTAATATTCCTAAAAGGAATTGCCTCTGGGAATCTTGATGACGCAATGGTCAACAAATATTGCTTGCCTGACTTGGTCTTAGGTAAGGGACCAACACAATCTACCATAATTCTGCTAAATGGTTCGTCAAATGCAGGAATAGGCTGCAGATGAGCCTTACGTTTCTTCTGATTGGGTTTTCCTACCATTTAACAAGTATGACAAGATCTACAAAATTTAGAAACATCACTTTTGATTTTTGGCCAATAAAAGTGAGTCAAAATCTTATGATAAATTTTATTTATTCCTATATGACCAGCCAGAGGAGCTTCAGGGGCCAAACTAAGTATTTCCTGTCTGTAAGATTTTGGAACTACAATCTGATAGTTCACTGACCACTCGTTATTAGCAGGTATCTCGGGAGTTTCCATTTACTCATAGAATTCCATTTTTAATGAAATAACAGACAGATACTTCAGTTGCTTCAGTTTCACTAATGGCCCTCTGAAACAAACAGGAGATCTCAGGATCTTTTTCCTGTTCGACGACAAGTGATTGTCGTTTATCACCCTGATTAGATAAAAGAGAATGAGTAGTTAAAAGAGGATCACTGTGATCAATACCTTTTGATTGATCCAAACAAAGAGTGAAAGTGACCTCATCAAAAGCCTGACCAATACATGTGTCAGCTAAAGGAATATTTTCATTATCAATATCATTCTCAAGAGCTTTCTTTGCCATAGCTCTAGTAACTGCACAAGCTGGGTATTAATCAGGGTATTCTTTTTTAATAGGATCAACTTTCTGATCCAAAGAAGCTTGTCAGTTACAAGTGGATTAACCACAACCTTGTCTTCAGCTAGGTCGTTGCCTAGTAACAAATGAATGCCCTCAACGGGTAAAATAGACACTATACCGACTGTCACATGTCCTGAAACTAAGTCTGATGACAAATTTACAGAATGGAGAGGAACATTAACAAAGCCGCACTCTACTCCCTAAATGAGAACACTCTCATTAGAACAGAACTTCTCAGAAAAAGGCAAAGTACCAGATAATAAATGACTTTGAGAAGCTCCTGTATCCCTTAATATTTTAATAGCGATAGGATTGGCCAACTCACCCAAGAGTGATATAGAACCCTTCGACATGAATGGTTCATAATTCTCCATAATAAAGTCAGACTGGGGTTTATTAGACCCAACAAATATATTGCTTTCAATACATGACCGTGACCTTGACCTCTTAGAAATAAGAGCATTTGGGATAGGTCTATCTTGATTCTGATGCCTATATTTCAATTTGAAGCAATCAGAAATGACGTTTCCTTATTTCTTGCAATAGGTAAACGTAGAAAGAGACAAGGAGTTTGAATCAAGTTCATGAGAAGCTTGATTTTTAAAAGTTGTGCCAGATTGAGTTTTAGAAGGAGTGGCATTAGGCTGAAATACCTTTCTACCCGTAGACTGCTGAGCGAAAGCCTTACTTACAAAAGGACCTTTATGAGTTAAGGAATACTTGTCAGCAGCAAGAGCAGCATTTTGCAAAGTTTCGACTTCATGATCTTCAAGATGAGTCTTAATGTCATTAGGAACACAGTTCTTGAACTCTTCAAGTAATACAAGTTGTTCGAAACTTTCATAATCATGTTCAACTTCTCTGCTAAGCACCCTCTTTTAAATAACTGCTCTTTTTCTCTTGCAAATTCGACATAAGTTTCTCCAGCTTCTTTATTATAATTCCTAAATTTTTGCCGGTAGGCGTCGGTGACTAACGCATAACCCTTTAAAATGCATTCCTGAACTATATCATAATCAGCACTTTGATGAACTGACATTGAATGGTAAATATCACTAGGTTTACCAATTAGTACATATTGTAGTAATTGAGTCCAATGCTCCCTTGGCCATTTAAAGTTTTCCGCAAGTTTTTCAAAACGAGGAAAGTATTTGTCTACTTCTTTTCCTCTAAATGGGGGCACTAACCTGATATTTCTTGTAATATTAAAACTTGAATTTGTATGTGAAGTGGAATCGTGCTTTTCATATGCCAGCTTCATTTCTTTCATTTTAATTTAAAATTCCTTTTCATCCTTCTCTTTTTGCATCTGTAACTGCATTTGTTCTTTTTGTAATTACATTTGTTCTTTCTGTAACTCCAATTGCGTTTGTTTCTCTCTCTCTCCCTCACTCTCACTCTCTCTCTCTCTCTCTCTCTCTCTCTCTCTCTCTCTCTCTCTCTCTCTCTCTCTCTCTCTCTCTCTCTCTCTCTCTCTCTCTCTCTCTCTCTCTCTCTCTCTCCTGTCTTTCTCTCCTCTTATTCAAATTGTAATTTCATTTGTTGTTATCTCTTTCCTGTCTCTCTCTCTCTCCTCTTTTTCAAATTGCAATGTGCAATTGCTTTTCTTCTAATTGCAACTGCATTTGTTTATCTTTCTCTCTTTCCCTTCTGAAGCTCGAGCTGTCTTAACTCCAATTCCATCTTGTATTTCGTTTTTAATTCCTTTACTTTTATGTCAGAGTCTGATACAGACTTACTGACCGAAGCCAAAACATTTTATCAAAAACATTCTTCTCTACCAAATACTGAATCAAAATGTTTTTAATTTCTTGCTTCGTTAAGGAAGCTTTTTGCTTCAGAAAGATCGTATTTTCTGGCAAGTTCAAGCAATTCATCTTTTTTCAAGCTATCCAACTGCTCCTGAGTATGACTAGAAAGAAAAGTCTCCACTATTGATGACATTGTGAATAAAAGTCTGTTGTTTTCACTAAAGATTTCAAACAAAATGCAAAATAGTACTTGAGATTTAAAAACTAGGGGAATTTAAATTCCAAAGAACAATTTTCTGAAATATTTTAGTCAAAATTCATATATCCCGAAGATGAGAACCCAATTTTCTTTTGTTACGTGTAGGCTCGTACAAAAGTAACAAAAGAAAAGAATGAGGCCAACAAGCTTTACAAGTTTAAAGAAAATAATTTATTTCCCTAGAAAACAAAGTAAAAATAGGAAATAGGACTTACGGTTTGTGAATATAATCCAAAAATTAATCCTAAAATTCAAAAATATAAGTCCTATCACTAAACAGTTCTAATTGAATCCAGGTTCGAATCTCGATGAAATTCCAATATGGAAGGCGATGACGTCGATGAGGTCGTTGTATTGATGACAACAGTTCCTCGTTGAATCACAATTTATAATGTTCCCGTTTAGAATTCCGGAATAAATTTACACTAAATGTCTTTGTCCAAGGATTTTTATAAAAAAGCGCACTTGTGTGTTTTCTAGAGAATATAAATTATTAAATCCACAAAATAGAGGAAGTCTAAATCAACTGGCATCATCATAAAAAAAACACCTTGAGCTCTAAAGGTGTATGATACTACTGTAAAATCTACTAGGAAACGTCTGTTTTAACCCACGATTTTAGATCACATGGTGGCTTACGTGACGGGGCTACGTGATCACTGATTTGAACAGGGTATTAAAAATAATGCCATTTTACACGTAGCCTAGATTGGCCCTCTCTAATAATCAGATTCTCACGCTTAAAATAAATAAAAATTAAAGTCTGTTTACAACGTAGCTAACACGTGGACCGAATATGACCATGGGAATAGCCAATCATTTTCGCTTAGTGTTTACAAACGTCTGAACCAAGGTGAGCTAAAAATAGTGATAAAGTAATATTTTGCATTCTAATCAGGTCAAAACAGATGACTGAATATTTTCAAAAATATCAAATCCCGTAAAAATTATCATTACAATAAAATGTAATGAAAGCCAAAAAAAAAAAAAAAAAAAAATTTAAGACTAAGACACAAGCAATTTAATTACATATTCGTAACACTTACAAAAAACTTTGTAAACAACAGGTAGCAGAAATATTTCTTATTTTTATTTCTATTATATTGTCTGCCAACTAGGCCGTTAAAGTTTTTTATCCAGCTGTAATGTCCTTTATAAATTAACAAATTTATTGTATTTTATGTAGCAAATGCTGAAATATATCTCGGGTAAACATTTTCTTTTTCATCTAGTCCGAAAACATTTATTGAAATATCGTTTTGTTTTTTAAACTTTGGTATCTGATTCTCTGCCACTGGAAAAGTTATTCCATTAAAATTTAGCTCATCTTTGTACGGCAAATATTTTTCAACGCGATCAGAGTTACAACTTTGAGGATGTCTAGCAGACAAAATTGCCCAACGATAACATTCGTTATCATGGTTTTTGACATTTATGCAACATTTTTTGTTTTTAATTTTTTGAGGGGGATCAAAGTAAGAACTACCGCTAAGTACGTTATATTTCATCGTGTGAAATAAAACTTCTTTTATCATTTCACATTTCCAACCTGATCCTGATGCAGTAAATTCCTCCAATCTTTTATTTATTTCATGATGTATTTCATCAGCTACTGAGGAAATATTTGTTCCAGCTAATATTTTTTGTGATTTAGCTGTTAAATATGGTTCGACAATCTCGTTGATGAAATCTACATTTTCAAGTATATCTTTTTGAAGTGCATGTAACGTTGATAAAACAACATGATACTGCACTATTAGCTTGATACGTTTATGAACTGCAAGTTCTCGCGTTATCATTGGATGCAGAAGATGAAACAAATTTGTAGAGTTAAAATTTTGCTAAAATATTTTGATCATCAAATTTATAACTGTTATCGTAACCGAAAAAGCAGTAGCAGTTTTTCTGCTTTTATAAGGCTCTTCGTGGCAATATCTCGCAATTTCAACATCATATTTATATAACATTTTATATATTTAATTGGAGAATTTGAATTTTCCATTAAAGATATAAAAACGCTATATAATATAATGAAGACCACAGCGAAGGAACAGGAAGAATATTACGTACACCCAATCTATAATAGTTATGCCAGAAATGCATTGGGTTCAGTGATTCATGTGAAATATCAAAAAACCGTTTGGTAAATCAACACCAGCTGGTGTGATGTTAAGCGTTAGACGAGATAATACAGAACGTACTGAAATGTTTAGAAAAGATTTTATTTTCACTTTATTCTACAGTAACATCACTGCCGGACAAAGAGTTTATAGAGTAAATAGTTCGACTGACGATGATAATATTGAACATTTAGCATTGCAAGATGAATTTCAACCGCATCCCGTGTTTGATTAATATGAGGCTAATGATCTAGGATTTATATGAAATAAACAATCAAAAAACATTGTTGGAACTTTGAATAACGCTGGCTATTTGATTGTGATGGTTCGTGGTATTAAAACAGAATTTGTTCATTATAGTTCGCACAGATTTATTTATGAAACTTTTAACGGCGCTATTCCAAATGATTTGGTTATTAATCACATCAACAGCATTAAAACCGTCAATCGCCTGGAAAATTTAGATCTGGTCACGCCAATAGAAAATAGTGAACGTGGAATAGGTGGTAGTTGCAATTTTAAAATCCCAAAAGACCAATTATCTCAATAAATCTGGAAACTAATGAAGAAATAAGATTTAAATCAATAACAGCTGCAGCAAAACATTTTAAAACTCATTCACAGTCAATAAAAGATGTAGCAGATGGCAGAACCAAATCAGCATTGTCAATGTCAACCTTCGACAGATTTATTTTCAAATACGACGATTAATTATATTTTCTAACTCGGTTTTGGTAAGACAGTTGCAAGCAAACATCAAAACATCATTTTTATTAAATTTCTGTACTGTCATTAAGATTATTTTTTTCTGCTGCTGTTAGCAGAATTTGATCAGAATCACCTTGCATCACAATAACGTCAACAGAGCAAGAATATACTGACACACACTTTCGCACTATCTCGGCTAGTTCCTGGTAATTTAATATATTAACTTTCTGATGATACTTTATCTCATTGGTCATTTATTATTATATATTAGATAAAAATGTATTATAATACGAATTTAATGAAACGACTTGCTGATATTTACGCGGACGATAATTTTACACCGCGATATAATACAATCGCAAGCGATATAAAATGTGACTCACTTGGTTATACAGAAGATGACATTTTATTTAACAATGACGATGAAAAAGACCAGATCGTGGACGTGGTTGATAAAAATAATTACAGCAGACCGACAACTGGACGATATAATGTTAAGTATCATATCGTCAAAAAAATAATAAAATTTAATTTTACTGTTGCCGAGCAACAAATATTTTTCCAACTTATAAAACCTTTTTTTAAATGTGAAAATTGCTGGCCAACAAAGGAACTTAAAGTACGATTTATTTTTGTTAAAAAAATTAATTTAATACCAGTCGATAATGAAGAAAATTACATTTGATGTCGTTGTGTAGACCGGTCAGAAGTAAATCTGTACTGCTAAAATACGAGCAAATTTATAACAATATTATTTCAATATAAATTTAGTTGGAACTCAGCTGTTGAATTTACCGCTGTATCCTCTCCATTTAACTAAACCTTAGTTGCCTTTTTGCGTGAGAACTTTTTCAATAACAAATATATCTTGCTCAGTTTTCTGCAGTTCCTGCTCGTAAAAACTACCAGCTATAGGCTCACCCAATAAACCCTTTAGCGTGTATATTACAGGTATTGTCTATGGACAGTAAAACTTTATCAAAACAAATACTTCTTCGCTCCAGTTTGGAGTAAATCCTTTTTCAAATCTTTTTTTCGTCAGAGAAATTCTAACGTTTTACCAACTTTAAATTTATGTCTGCGGTATATGTTTTCATTTGCAAGAATCTTATTTTTAATTGCATCATTTGGTGACATTTTTATTGATCTGTGCTTCGTGTTATTATATTTATCAACAATCTGCTGTAGATTGTCAATATATTTATTTGTATTTTTAGCTGTCAAATGTTTATGCATCAGCTCGTTTAGTGTACGATTAAATCGCTCGACGATAACATTCTTACCTTCATTTCCTGTAACATATTTTTTAATGTTATTTTGCTCCAAAAACTGCTCAAATGTTTTATTAAAAAACTCCGCTCCATGATCGGTCCAGATTCTGTTTGGTTTTCTCTCTGTACTTATTATTATTTGTTTTAGTCCATCAGTTATCGATGTTCCTGTTTTATCTGAAACGGGTACACTAAACGCGCATTTACTAAAAACATCTACAACGTTAAAAAAATATTTTTGTTATCTTTAAACTGAGCAAGATTTGACACATCAACTAAATCTATCGCCCAGATATCGTCAACGGCATTTGCGACAACTTTACGTCGCGGAAACTTTTTTTTTTAGGTTTGTGTAGCACTGATGCCAGCGATTCCATCGCTCCGAGTCCGAGTTTATATTTTGCTCCAATAAATCCCTGCACCAGCCTTCTATCAAAACGTTCTGTGATTCTTTTTGGTTTCATGTCGCGTAGTTTATCTAGCATTACTTTATCGCAGCCGTGCCTATTTTGTTCGCTATCACGGTAGCAGATATCGTGACGCACTTCTATTACATCAACTTGATTGTAAGGCTCTTCTCCGGGCATCTAATGGAATGTATTGTCCAGTATATTTATGGCCTGGTAATGTCCAACCGCCTTTTGGTTTTGGTAACTTGCCAATAGATTTATGTATATCTATACCTGTTCCAATTATTTCTCTGTTGTTGCATTTCTGACAGTACGTAACAATTTCATTTTGCTCCAGATAGAGGTCTCTATCACAATCACACTCGCATATCATTATTTATTAATCATCTACTAAAATAACCTTGTCACACATTCCAGCTCCGGATAATTTCTTTAAAAACATACTTTTTCTTTTTCCACAGATTGTACAAATACATTTTAGCATTATCCTGTTGTTCTTTGTTTTTTCTGTTGTTTCATCTTTATTTTCTGTTCTAGTTATGCATTTGAGACAATATATTGACATATTCCTTAGTTTAGATAAAATTAATTGCAGTCTCATCATTAACGTGAGAAGGTTGTTTGTCAAACTGTAAAATAAATTTTAAAAAATTAAATTAAGGCTGGGACATTAGTTTTATAAACATTAAACAATAACATCCACAGGCTGATGTTCCAACTGGCTGAATCTGATTAGACGAATAATTTATGATTTTTATATTTTTTGTTGATATATTTGTTTTGCTACATCACTGAGAAGAATTCAAAATGAATCAAAATAGCTGTTTTTATAAACTGCTACCCAGTGTGTGCCAGATCCGTCGTTAAAGTCTTGGATATTTATCACACACGAACCATCAGATGGTGCATTGTCAAGTTCATCTTTGGAATAAACTCAGTAGAAATTTTTTTTTAAGCTTATTAAGTATATCGAAGTTACTTAACGCGGGCGTGTTCCTGGCAATGTTAGTCCTCGACCTATTCCAAGCAGATTGGGCAAAAAACTTCCCGCTACTTCCACAAGTAATGGTCCTATAGATCCGCCTATTTTTTTTTTTTTTTTTTTTTTTTTTTTTTTTTTTTTTTTTTTTTTTTTTTTTTTTTTTTTTTTTTGCTGTCTTTCGTTGGGGCATTATATTAAAGTTTTAGACAAAAATTTTCTTTATACCGTCTCCAGAGACAGCCTTTTTGTTGCGCCAGATACTGCGACAGATGCTGCTGCTAATCCTAATGTACCAAGTACGGGCAAAATTTTAGGTATTAACGTTTTGGCTATTGTGGCTATTGCCGGACCAAGAAAACCGCCTCTCACCGCATTTACTTGCGACTCGCTTAGATTTAAAGCAAACGGTTTACCGCGATCGTATTTATTTATCTATGTTTTAGTTAGCATTAATTTTGTTAAAGTACCGCCCGTTGTCGATGAATTAATTTTTAGTGATACCGGCCTATGCTTAGCAATAGCAGCCGCTAATTTTTTAACTTGACCGTCAGTCAAATATATTTCTTTT
>JAECUM010028474.1:0-29237 GCA_016617855.1 Megalonaias nervosa | reverse complement strand
ACGAACATGATTTTCCACAATTTGATTATTTCGGCTTTTGCGACAAAATATGTTCTAAAATGAAGATTGTGATAAGAATAAGAAATCCTTCAGGAATGCTTAATTTTGTAATGTCATTTTACCAATAAACTTTTAATATGTGCTATTGATGTTGCTCTGAAGTATATTATTTTCGCAGGATCTTATGTACAATAGTATCACAGGAAAATATATACGTCTGTGAGGTGCGTCAAAATGGGTGACGTACAATACGATCCTTACAACCAGGGGTCGTCGGATGAAAGCTCGTTAAGAAGAGGTACGAGGGAATGTATCAGTATCATTTCTGATCCTTACTTTGCTAAAATAACTAATGTTTCCAACGTCATGAGAAATATCACTAAGAAGTAGATTTCTTAAACGGTGAAAGTAAATACTTAAGTGCGTCAAAACTGGTGTTGAAGAAGGTGGACCATCCTGCTGTAGTGCATGCGTTTTTGTTTTCGAAAGGTGCTATAAATCACATAGATCTTCGAGAAAGCACATGGGTTTAGAGAATGATTAAAACTGCGTTGCTAACATACGAGTTAAAAAAGGGGACTGAAAAAGAGCTACAATGTTGATCGACACAAAATGAATACCGCAAACCTCCGTTGGGAGCATTAATTATTTTTTGTAAAGGAAGAACTTTAGAAATTTACAGCGCAGTCTGTAGTCATAATGTCATGCTAATCTCTAGTATGCCATTATGACAACAGATGGCGACACGAGTTGGACGACAAAGACGATACTGATAAAACTTGGTATTTACATTGTTGCAAGGCCAAATCTGCATGAAAACAGTAGTTGGAATGATGCAATTGTAATGTCAAGTTTATAAACAGAATATACAAAATTTGTAATAAATGACGTAGCGTTTGCCATACGACACATTGCAGAATCAGTTCAGTAGTTGGCAAACTGCAAGATACAATGACGCAGAAGGAAAGTAGATCTAAGCACTTGCAAGCAGCCTTGTATCAATGAAGAACAGACAATTCATGACTAGTATTAGAAATTTAGCACTTGCAAGCAGCCATTTACAATAATCCAGAAGGAAAGTAGCTCGTGCAAATTGCCACGTACAATTTGCATCAATGAAGAATACAATATGCATAGATCTATGAAAGTAGAATTTGCAAGCAGCCATGTACAATAACGCATCAAGGAAGATTAGAAAATATATGCATAGAATTATAGCGGTAATCCAAAAGCCGTTTCAACAAGTTCTAAACTGGCACGTAATTAAGGTCACTTTCACCAGCATACATGCAGAGAACTATGGGCAAAGCAATACAACCCCTGCCGATGGTGTGAGGCGTAGCACCATTTTATGGTCACACAAAGCATGTCGAAATGTTCAGTCCCAATGTCCCTCATCTAGCCAACTGCCCCAAAATATTATAAGCAAATTCAGATCGTCATAACTTTGACTTTTGGCAACCATTTTGTCAGTATACGCCATACATTTAACACTAATTCAGAAAGGGTACGTGTTGACATTTAATACTTATTCAAACAGAGAAAGTGTCCACTTTAACACTAATTCAGATAGGGCACTTGTCAACATTTTAATACTAACGCACACAGAATAATTGTCCACATTTACACTAATTCAGATAGAGTAAGTGTCAACAGTTTGCACAAATGAGTAAGTGTAAACAGTTAGCAGTAATTCACATGGAGTAAGAGTCAACATTTAGCATTCCCACGGTGTAAGTGTCAATATAACATACTTTGATGATGTTCTATGCGGATGAGAGGGCGTGATAATCTCAACTTAGGGACGTTTTCGCCTTGGAGATTGCAGTGCATGCAAATTTATTTTGTTTTACTATTTAATAATTACGTATACTGGCGCAATCTGTACGGCAAGTCAAGTATTGAGTACTCCATAATAGGTATGCATAAAAAAACTGTTTGAGGCTAAGGCATTGATCAAGCAAATGGAGGTTGTATTAGTTTAGAAGAAGCTCCATCTTTAGATCTTTTTCAGAACTCATATTGATGCACTTTTGATACCATAAACATTTTCATATCACTATAATAGTTCTAATATCGCCTTTAAGATAACTTTTATTTTAACTTGAATTTTAAGATTTTAATATTTGTCTGCTGCATCAACTAACATGCAATATTGTGTATCCAGCCTAGTCTATTTATATGAGACATACATACATACATACATACATACATACATACATACAATGACTACATTGTATAAACGTAAAGTGGTGTTCGGGATGCTCTGGGAGTGGTAGTACCTCTGGTGGGGGGCATGTCATGCTCTTTCGGGAGTAGCTCGTCCACCTTTGGTCCCCACCAGGCGCTCAGCTCTCACCTGTGGCTACAAGAAGTTGTAGCATGCACAGCGGCCACACCAAGGGCGACGGCTTCGACCGGCCGGCTAAACCAGGTTGAGGGTAGCCGACGGGTCTCAAACCCTTGGGGAGTTGGGAGATTGCCTATCCTTGCATGCAAAGCCAGCTTCGGCAGACTGGACGGAAGAGATCAAATGAGCGATCCAACGGCCATGAAGGCGAATCTGCAAACGCTTTGTGAAGAGCGCAGGGCATGACAAGGCACTGAAGACGTCATGGCCATCCAATGCAGCCGAAGTAGTCCCCAGCCGTGACGAACCTTCGTACCACTGGATCCCAACTACCAAGACCGAGAGAGTGAGGCTGTCTCTGTGCAAAGGCTGTTTCACTTAAATCTCCTTCACGCACAGGTTATATTGTGCACTTATCATTCATCCCCATCATCACACTCATCGTTCCCTACCTGCACCTACGAAAGTCCTACGGCGATGGGCGACTCTCGAAGCAACAGGTGGAGATGACCATTGGGACTTGTAGTCAGAGACCTGCACGTAGGCGGCCCTTGGACAAGTGGTCGTTCTGCTCTGTACCCAGGGCAGCCGAACAGTTCGGAAGCATCCAGGGCGACTGAGCAGACCTTTTCAGGACAGCGCTGCTCACCCTATATAGGGACGGGCTTGAAAAGGTGGCCTAAAAAATAGCCTGCCCTTCAAAATCCGGCCAGTTTGCGGCGGTTGGCAAGATCATCCATATCTGCGGTCGAAACCTTCAAAGAAAAAATCTTCTTATTGGAGCATGGAACATTAGTACTCTCATGGACAAAGAGAACGTAGCAAGACCTTACAGGAGAACAGCCCTAGTTGCGAAGGAGCTAAGAAGCTTTCGCGCTACAGTATCGACATTGCAGCATTGAGTGAAACCAGGTTCGCAGAGGAGGGTTCTCTGACTAAGTTAGCAAGCGGCTACAACTTTTTTCTGGAAAGGAAAAGCCCAGAACGAAGACAAGATCCACGGAGTCGGCCTGGCTATCAAATCAAGCCTTCGAAAGCAACTTCCGGACCTGCCTGTTGATATCAATGAGAGGCTAATGAAATTGTGGCTACCTATCAGCCACAAACGCCACGCAACAATCATCAGCTCATACGCCCCTACCCTCACGAGCTCAGCGGAAACCATTGAGCAGTTCTATGCGGACGTCAACTCTGTACTGTGCTCAGTTCCAGCTGACGACAAGATCATACTACTGGGGGACTTCAACGCTTTTGTTGGCTGCGACTATGGTCGATGGAAAGGTGTGCTTGGCAAGCACGGTATCGGCAAGATGAACAACAACGGCCTGCTCTTACTCAGCAAATGCGCATCACAAACTCAATGTTCAGAATGGCGGACAAACACAAGAACACCTGGATGCACCCCAGATCTCCCCAATGACACTTAATCAACTATGTAATAGTCCGCCAGGTAGATGCCCAGGATGTTCTCATCACCAAGGCCATGCGAGGAACAGAATGCTGGACAGACCGCAGAATTGTCCGAACTACCCTTAAGCTGCGCATTGCCCCACATCATCCAAGGCGTCATAAGCTTGTGCGCACAGCCTTCAACATTGTCAAATTTCAGCAGCCTTCCATCTAACTCGACTTCCAGAAGAGCCTAGATGACAAGCTGTCTAACAACAGGCCTATACGTGGAAATGCCTTCGAGAAATGGAACAAGCTCAGGGACATGATAAGAGAGACAGATATGGCGATTCTGGGCCCCAAGAAGCGAACCCATCAAGACTGGTTCGACGAGAACAACGGTGCCATAGAAGATCTGCTTGCCAGAAATAACAAAGCATTCATGGACTGGCAGAATGACTCAAACTAAATCCTCAAACAAGAACGCTTAAAATCCTATCAAGCTGTGGCTCAGAGAGAACTCTGCAAGATGCATGACCAGTGGTGGGAAAGGAAAGCTTTTGAAGTGCAACGCTATGACGTCACTAACAGCTACAAAAAGTTCTACAGCGCCATCAAGTCAATCTTCGGCCCCTCAAAGTCTGGCTCTGCCCCCATGCTTGCTGCAGATGGCAGTACACTAATAAAGGACAAGGCTGGAATTAAGGTCTGATGGAAAGAGCACTCGATACAGTCAACAGAAACTCACTGTTGTACTCATCAGGCTCTTCCATAAAGACATGACTGGAGAGATTCTCTCAGACGGTGAACTCTCTGAAAAATTCCCCATATCTAACGGTGTCAAACAGGGCTGTGTACTCGCTCCCGTACTCTTCAACCTCTTCTTCACGCAGGTACTGCTCCATTCCATCCGTGACTTTGACATTGGTATCTACATTAGACATCGCCTGAATGGATCAGTGTTTGACCTCCGTCGCCTAGCTGCTAAAACCAAGACACCAGAAAGACTCATCACTGAAGCATTCTTTGCAGATGACTGTGCCCTCATGGACCATGAAGAGACTCACCTACAGGCAATTGTGGACAGGTTTTCTGAAGCCTCCAAACTGTTTGGACTCGCAAGTAGCCTGGGAAAGACAGAAGTCCTCTTCCAGCTCGCCCCAAACATTGTCCCTTCACAACCCAGCATCATCATTGGCGATACGCAGCTGAAGACTGTGGACAGTTTTAGATACCTAGGCAGCACAATGTCCAGTGATGGCTCCCTGGACAAAGAAATCACTGCGAGGATCCAAAAAGCCAGCCAAGCACTCGGACGACAACGAACCAAGGTCTTGCAGCACAAGGACATACGCCTGTCAACAAAGATGAAGGTGTACAATGCAGTTGTCCTCACGTCTCTCTTGTATGGCTGTGAAACGTGGACTGACTATCAAAGGCACATCAGTCAGTTGGAACAATTCCACCAGCGCTCTCTGAGATCCATGATGCGGATCAAGTGGCAGGACCGAATCCCCAACCAGGAAGTCCTTGAGAGAGCCAACACAACAAGCATCGAAGCCAAACTAATTCATGCCCAGCTTCGCTGGACTAGCATGTCATCCGCATGGATCAAAACAGAATCCCAAAGCAGCTGTTCTTTGGCGAGCTAGCTCAGGGTAACCGAAACCAAGGCCGCCCTCGCAAAAGGTACAAAGACAACCTGAAGACGAACATCAAATGGGCAGACCTTCAACTCCGCCAGGTCGAGCTCGCTGCCTTAGACAGAAGTCACTGGCGAGTCCTGACCAGAGAAGCCATTTCGAGGCTGACCGCCATCAGCGTCGTGCTGCAGCACGTGAGAGACTTCACAGAGCTGCGCCCCAGCCACCCAGAACCACCGGTGTCCCATGCCCCACCTGCAACCACCTGTGTGCATCGGAATCTGGACTCCCGAGCCACATACGCGTCCATCGTCGATGATACCGCACAACATGTCTTCCTCGGCCCCCGAGAGACTACCAAGACAAATGTAAATTTTCTTGGGTTGAGTAATCATCGATATCATTGTGTTTGTTCTTAATCATCGTTGTTGTCGTCATAACAGTTGTTCTTGCTGGCATCCTTATTTTTGTGCTCATACTTGATATTATTATACTTCAAAAAAGTAATAGAGTCAATTATTGGTGAAGAGAATGTCACGTGTCGCCATTACGTGATGGTGCCTACCTGTCTTGCTTCATGTTGTACTATTGTTATGTATATTTAATTTAATTGTTTGTCTGTTAGTTTTAATTTTTTTTTATTTCATTACATGTTTTTGTAATGTAACATTGTTTACAGGACTTGACCTAGTCCAAAACTGAGTTCAGTTCTGTTTGACCTGATTGACGTTTTTATTTTTTGTTTTATTTCATTGAGGTAAACAACTAATAATAGCTTTATTGTCCTCCCTGGGTATGAATTCATTGACCAAATTTAATTCCTGGATTATTTTTGGATTTAATTCGCAGAACTGTAAGTTCTTTTTTCTTAATTTTCACTTTGTGTCCTAGGGAAATAAATTATTTGTTAAATTTTACAAAGCTTGTTGTCTTCACTCTTTTCTGTTACTTGTTTTAAGAGCATAGGCTCGTAACACTATGAACAATGCATTGCCCTTGTTTGTGGAAGATATGAAGGTTTCTTGCCTTGGGTGAACAAATTCATATTTCTACCGTACAAGGTAAAGTGTATAATATTTCTTTCCGCAGTATGATACACTCACCTGTACTTATCGGAATAAACTTCATACATAAACATGTAAACCAGGTAAAGAAAACTGTGGACAGGGAAAACAAGCAAACCAAGAACAATTTGATTCTCTTCATGAAAATATCAGCAAATCTGAAATGAAAAGGTAAACATGATCAACCTAAAAATCAAACGTAAAGTACTTTGCATTACCAACCTAAAACATACTGAAGGTACTTTGCATTACCAACCTAACATATAATGAAGGTACTTTGCATTACCAACCTAAAACATATCCCGAAGGGACCTTGCATTAACAACCTAAACTATATGAAGGAAACTTGCATTACCCACCTTAAACATATCCCGAAAGGACTTTGCATTACCAACCTAAAATATGCTGAAGATATTTTGCATTACCAGCCTTAAATATCTTTATGTTACCTTGTATCCTTTTGTCAGTCTGAAGCAACATATCGTAAATGTAACTAATTATTCTAAACGCGACCCTACATATTGTTATGCGATACATTGTTAATTGTTTTAAACGTTACAATAAGAATTGTTTTGTGACATACTGTTAGTTATTATAAAAGTAACGCTAAGTATTTTATGCGATAACTACTAATTGTTCTAACAGCAACACTAAATAGATTTGATACTCTTATGTATATTTAATTTGCTTTGTTTACTAGTTTTTGTTTTAAATTTTTATTTTCATTATATGCTACTGTAATGTAACATTGTATAATGGAATTAACCTTGTCCAAAAGCAAGTCTATTTTCTTCTTGATTAGAATTATTGATTTTTTAATATTTTATTTTGTTAACATTAAGAACGTTCTGGAAGTTTATTTTATGTTAGGCAATCTTCTTCTTGGAAAATATTACTTGTGACCTGAGGTCAAGAGGAAGACTATGTAATCTTGTTACTGGTAAGATTATTCATGCATTGAGATCTAGCAGAAACAATTTGTTCTATTATTGTGACCAGTAGTTCATTTTGGCTTGAATTTATTTCCTCAAATTATTTAATTCAGTGAATATTTTCTCTGGAACTACATATGTGCTATGATAACATTCTTCCAAACAGAGAGTCTTGGATTTATTGTGAAATACATACAAAATGATATATTCTCGGATTATATTATCTTGATTCAACAAAATACTGTTGGTATATCAATACTTTACAAGCCATCACAGGCACATCAACACCTTCAGCGCCGGACTTAATTTGGACTTTCATTAAAGTTTTTTCAGCACTTTTATATTCAGGACACGTATATGTAATTCTAGGATTATTTTGGGATTTAGTTCGCAAAACCGTAAGTTCTTTTTTAATTTTCGTTTTGTATCTTTGAGAAATAAATTATATTTACAAAGATTGTTCCTTTTCACTCTTTTCTGTTACTTATTTTATGATCATAGACTCGTTACAGAAAATTAGGGGCTTGCCCGGGATACAAATTTCCTTAAAATATTAAAAAACTTTGTTTGTGAAGTTCAAATTCAACTTGGTTTGGAATTACCTACGTCGGAGGTATTATTTCACATTTTTGAAGTCTTTAGTGAAATCTAAAATCTTCTGCAATGTCAACTAAAGTGGATATCTTTATTTCAAATTATACTCAGGAATAGCTAGAGTCCTTGAAAAAAGATGAATTGCTTCAGCTTGCTAGAAATTATAATCTTTTCTGAGGCAAAGGTTCATAACGAATCAAGAAATAAAAAAATTTTGATCCCATATTTTGAGGAAAAGAATTTTTGGGATAAAAATGCTTTGGATTTGGTTAGTTAATCTCCATCGGACTCTAACTTCATGGAATTGAAATTAAAATACAAGAAAGAAATGCAGTTTAGAATGCTTGAGCTTCAAAACAGACAAATGCAATTAAATAAAGAGGAAAGTGAGAGACAAATGCAGCTGCAGAAAGAGGAAAGAGAGAAACAAACGCAAATGCAATTGGAGAAAGAGGAGAGAGAGAGTCAAATAAAGTTATAGAAAGAAAAACAAATCCATTTGGAGAAAGAGGAGAACAAATGCAAATGCAATTGCAGAAAGAGAGAGAGAGAGAGAGAGAGAGAGAGAGAGAGAGAGAGAGAGAGAGAGAGAGAGAGAGAGAGAGAGAGAGAGAGAGAGAGAGGGAGAGAATTTTAATTCAGATTAAAAGAATTAGAGTCGGCAAGTGAAAACCAATCCTCCACTTTGCACACAGGTTCAGGTTTTGATGTTACTAAGGATATTAGGTTAGTACCCCCTTTTAAAGAAAAAGAAGCAGATAAATATTTTCCTCATTTTGAAACAATTGCTGAAAATTTGAAATTACCTAGACAGCATTTGACTCTATTATCACAAAGTGTTCCTTTTGGTAAAGGTCTTGACATCTTCACTTCCCTGTCAGTACAGCAAAATGCTGATTATGATCTGGTTAAGGAATCTGTCTTGAAGAGTTATGAGTTGGTACCTGAGGCTTATCGACAAAAGTTTAGAAACTATAGAAAAGAAACTGGACAAACCAATATCAAATTTGCAAGATAACAAAGAGCCTTTGTTTGATAGGTGGTGCACAGCCAAGAAAGTTGATCAAGCTTACAACAATCTCAGACAGCTCATATCAACTGAAGAGTTCAAAAACTGCGTCCGTAGTGATGTTAAGATGTATTTTGACGAGCATCAGGTCGAAACTTTAGAAAATGCTGCTCGTACAGCTGACGAGTATTGCTTATCTCATCAAGTTTCTTATGTCAGTAAGACTTCTAATAGCAGTCTTCTGGTAAAAGACCATTTCAGTCTAAATTTCAAACTGGCAGAACTTTTAGAAATCAAGTTTCTGATAAGACAGATCAGAAGTCCTTATCTTTCCCTACGTGTACCTATTGCAAGAAAAAAGTGCACGTTATTTTTCATTGCTACAAATTGAAAACTAAGCAACTGAGTTAAGACATACCTATTCAAAATGCTCTTAGTTCTAAGAGGCCAAGATCACGAACATGTATTGAAAGCAATACATTTGTTGGGTCAAACAAACCCCAGTCTGATATTATTATGGAGAATTATGAACCATTCATGTTGAAGGGTTTTATATCACGCATGAATGATTCAGCCAGTCCTATCCCTATTAAAGTTTCAAGGGGCACAGGAGTTTCTCAGAATCTTTTATTATCTGGTACTTTGCCTTCTTCTTGAGCAGTCTTTTTTCGAACAAGAGTGTTCTTATTCAGGGAGTAAAGTACGGCTTTATTAACGTTCCTTTCCGTTGTGTAAATTTGTCATCAGACATAGTCTTCGGACCAGTGACAGTCGGAACAATGTCGTCTTTACCCATCAAGGGTATTCAATTATCACTAGGTAATAACCTAGCTGGCAATAAGGTTGTGGTTAATCCATTTGTAACTGACAAGCCTTGCTTGGAGCAAACTGTCGATCCTATTGAAAAGAAATCGCTGATTTATACCCATATTATGCAGTTACCAGAGCTAAGGAAAAGAAAGTTCTCGAGAATGATGTTGATCTGGAAATTATTCCTTTAGCTGACATATATTATCAGGTTTTTGATGAGGTCACTTTTACTCCTGTTTTGGATGAATCAGAAGGAATTGATCACAGAGATACTCTCTACCGACTCATTCTCTTTTATTCCAATCAGGGTGACAAACGAGAATCATATGTCATGGAACAGGAAAAAGATCCAGAGATCTGTTTGTTTCAGAGGGATATTAGTGAAGCTGAAGCCACAGAAGTACCATTTGTTATTTTGTTAAAAATGCGGTCCTTATGAGAACATAGTGACCATGGAGACCACCTGAGGTATCCACTGGTGACGAGTGGACGGTGAACTGTCAAATTATAGTTCCAGAATGTATAAACATGAAATACTTAGTTTGGCCCATGAATCTCCTCTGGCTGATCATTTAGGGATCATTAGAAAGTATCACCAGATCATGAATAACTTTTATTGGCCAAAAATCAAAAGTGATGTTTGTAAATAGTGTAGGTCTGTCATACGCGTCAAATGTTAGGAAAACCCAATCAATATATAACTAAGGCTCATCTGCAACCTATTCCTGCATTTGACGAATCATTTAGCAGAATAATGGCAAATTGTTTCTGACCCTTACCTAACACCAAGTCAGGCAACCAATACGTGTTGACCATAATGTGTGCATCTACAAGATTACTTGAGGCCATTACTTTGATGAATATTAAAACCTAAACAATAGCAAAAGCTTTGATAAAGATGTTTTTATTTTATATACTCAATATGGCATTATCAAATCTGTCCAATCTGATCAAGGGTCATATTTTATGTCTGGAATGTTCCATCTAGTTATGCATGAATTAGGCATCCAGCAGTTCAAGTCTTCTGCCTATTACCCTGAAATCCAAGGGGCGTTAGAAAGATTTCATCAAACTTTGCAAAGTACGATTCGGTCGTACTGTCTTGATCCTGGAAATGATTGGGAGGGATGTGTTCATTAACTATTGTTTGCTGTTAGGTAATCAGTTAAAGAATCTTTAGGACTCATTCCGTTTCAACTAGTGTTTGGAAATACTGTGCTAAAAAGAGCAACTTCTTTCAAATGAAGATCCAGAAATAAATATTCTAGATTATGTTTCCAATTTCAAATACAAGTTGTCAAAGGCTTGTGAGGTTGCAAGTACTAATCTGCACTCTCCTCAGAAATGAAATATTAATGTGTGAGAAAAATACAATGGAAAGGAGATTTAAGCTTGTTGATATAGTTCTTACTCTCCTGTCCATACCATAAAATCCTTTTCAGGCTACGTTCTCTTGACCTTACACAGTTGAAAAGAAAGCAAGCTATTTAAATTATACCATCAACACTCCTGGGAGGCGAAAACAAAAACAACATTGCCATATCAATATGCTAAAAGAGTATGTTGACAGAGACAGCCCCGTTAATCATTCAAAACAATTTAGTAGTACCTGTGCCACACTGTGGATTTAAGCGACACAATGCAATCGGACTGTAGTAACGTTCGAGTAAACTATCTTTTAAATTAAGAAATTATGACTAATCCGGACCAGAAACTTTCACATCTGCAGCAACAAGAAATGAACGAAGAAAATGGTTGTTAGTTGAATATGAGCACTTGTTTCCAGATGTTTGAACACTAACAAATAAAATCTATCGTAAACTTGAAATTCTAGATTCCGCACCTGTGAAAGAAAATCCGTAAAGGATGAAGCCTCTCAAACGGGAATGTTGAAAAAGAAATTTGCTGAAGAATGATTTCATAGAACCGAGTAAAAATAACTGGAGTTCACCATGAATACTTTTTCCGAAGCCAGATAATGCTCTCCGCATGTGCACATATATATGAAGGTGAACAGTTAGACCAAAACAGATCCATTTCCATTGTCAACAATTGATGACTGTTTTGACAAAACTGGAAATGGAAAGTATGTCACCATATTTGAACTTCTGATAGGATTTTGGCAAATTCCACTGACGGCAAGGGCAAAGGAAATTTCAGCATTCTTGACTCCATATTGACTTTATCAATATAAAGTGATGCCGTTTGGGATGAAATGTTCCCCATGTACTTTTCAACGTTTAGTGAACACGATTACATCTGGTCTAGATAATTCCGATACTTACATTTATGATGGTAAGATCGCCTCAAGACAATTCGGAAATTTTTTACAGGCTAAATGATCCAAATATGACAATTAGTCGTGCTTGTGATAAATGTCTAGGACATATCGAGGGTCTTAGACAAGTTATGTCAATAAATGTTAAAGTCAAGGCTATCTCTGAATTCCCTGTGCCTATCAGTAAAAAGCAGTTGATGTAATTTTTAGGTATGCCTGAATACTATGGGAAATTTTGTACCAAGTTTTCCATAATTGCTGAACCCCTGACAAATTTGTTGAGAAAGAAAATCAAGTTTTATAATTTCTGAAAAATGTCAGGAGGCTTTTGATTAGTTAAATACTATATTTAAGAGTGAGCCAGTTCTTTCAGCTCCAAATTTCGGTCAATCATTTAAACTATAAAGATGAAAAACAAAATTGAGAGATTATTTAGGTAGAGTTTGATGTTGCAGAAATACCATATGACATAAGAAATGCTAAGGGAAAAGACAATTTAATAACAGATGCACTGTGACTTGGATATAAATAGTATATTGTTCCTTTATACTTGGCGTCATTCATAAGATTTCATCTTATCGAATTGTGTATCATATGTAAAGTAAAATAAAAGCCTTATTACATAAATCGTGCTTTTCTTTATTAGGGGAAGTGTTATATAAATTTAATTTGCACTGTTTGTTATTTTTTATATTTTTTATTTCATTATATGCTAATGTAATGTAGTATCATTTATGTAGAACTTAAGGATGTCCAAAATCAAGCTTATCTTCTACTTGACCTGTATTATTGATCTTTTCTTTTATTTTGTAAACATTAGGAGCTTACTAAGTTTTTCCATTTGGTCATTTTTTAAAACAGAAAAAGAAAATGATTGTGACCTGAGGTCAAGCGGAAGACTGTATAATCTTGTTACTGGAAAGATTATTTGTTCCTGTTTTAAGGTCTAGCAGAATCATTTTGTATGATTGTTGTTACCATTTTGGGCTGGAATTTATTTCTTCAAATTCAGTGATTATTTTCTCTGGAAATTCAAAGGTGTTCTGATAACATTCTTAGAAACAGAGAGTCTTGGATCTATAGTGAAATATATACAAATGGATATCCATACCTTACAAGCCTTCTCAGGCACAGGAACACCTTCAGCATTGGACTTAATTTGGATTTCCACTAAAGTTTGTTCAGAGCTTTTATATTCAGGGCTTGTGTCTATAATTCTAGGATTATTTTAGGATTTAGTTCGCAATGCCGCAAGTTCTTTTTTAATTTTTACTTTTGCATTCTAGGGAAATATTTATTTGTTGAATTTTACAAATTTTGTTGCCTTCCAGTCTTTTGTGTACCTTATTTTAAGAGCATAGACGTGTAACAATGCTGTTTACTGTTAATTGTTCCCAACGTGACATTAAGTATTGTTTGCTATGGTAATCATTCTAGATGTAATACTAAATATTTGTGTGATATACACTGTTCATTACTCCAAATGTCACATTAAATAGTTTATGAGTTACGCTGCTAATTACTCTAAATGTTACACTGACTATTTTTGTGATATGCTTCTTATTATTCTAAACATGACAATAAGTGTTCTTTGCAATTTACTGTTAAGTAGTAAGTAGTATGTGCCACACATTGCTAATTGCTCGGAACAAGCTTCATAAATGTACAAAATCAAAATGGTCGACACATGGGTGAACCTTTGTTTTGGTGACCTCGCCAAAAGGCGATACATTATTTTCCTTTGAAAACCAGAAAGTCAACAACTATAAAATCTGAGATGAACTTCAATAATATCAAAAACAATCTGAATGCATTGAAAGTTCTATATATAAAGTCAAATCTAACATGAATATATCCTTCCGTCTACAGGTAAAACTACAAAAACAAAAGGATTACAGTAGTATTTAAAGGTAATTAAGGAAAGAGGAATGCAAGAAATGTTTATAAGTTCTATACGTCAAGGAATAATAACAATGCCTAAGAAAAAACAGTTTCGATATTTGTTCACTATAATACACAAATCCCTAATACTGCGTTGTTTCACCTCTCAAGTCTTTATCAAAAACGATATAAATTATTACTCGAATTTGTATACAGCATTATTATTTAATATATGCCATAAATTATAACACATCAAAAGCTATACCTTCCTATTATCATCCCAGCTATTGCTCCACCTAGGCTTCCGTAGAATCCAAACCGTCCGGCCTCTGTCTGAAAACAGAGTTAGTATCATGGAAGTTTTGAAGATTTCATTTATTGTTTGATCATGCATCACTTATTGTGACTAACACAGACTAAAGTATAACTTAATTCCCTAGCACTATTGTACGTATGCTTACATTTGTATTCTAGCTAATTACTACTGAAAACCTGGCAATGTGTTCCATCCAGTGTATCTGGCACATTACAAAGGTGCGAGTATTTTGTGACAAATAATGTAAACTCCGAATACCATTTTTCAATTTCATCAACATTTTATCTGTCTACCTTATGTTCTCGTTGAGCACTGAAATATAGAGACAGTTGGTTTGTGTTATTGGTTCGCTGTTGTTCTAGCCCAGTATTGCTTCTTTTATAAACTTAACCGGAGTCCTTACTTAGATTAAGCATGAGTACTAGCAAAACCTGCAAAACAAAATGAACCAGTTAACAGTCATCAGGTTTTACATCTGTCCTCAAGAAGTGAGATTTCAACAAAACCTGAGCAATAGCGACATACAATGTCACTGGCCAGATGGTTTGATATTATCCCACATTTTGATCTCAACCATCCGTCACACAAAGAGGAACACTTTTCATTAATGATAAAATTGCAAAGGCCTAGTTGCTATTTAAATATCTCTTAATGTACAACAACATAAAACTGACAGAATGGAAACATAAAGTGATATATTTTATGTATGTTGGTATTCCTCCAGTACGTTTGCTGGCAGTATAGTAATGAGCTGTTGAGCCAGAAATTGAAACTTTGAAACATTGTTTCTTTGTGTTTAGAGTACTAAGCAGGTTAATGATGTACGGCAAAATAAAACAAACTATTGTGTTTACCCAATATAGAAATGCCAGCCAACCCGTCATCATTAATGGATCAAACGTGTGACGTTAAAATATAATGCACAATCTTCCATCGTGCAGCTTTATTGTGACTTCTCTACCCATTTCTGATTTTTTTATCTTGTGTTTTCTGTCAGGTCCATGATAACAAACTCTGACAAATATTGCAATCTAATCTGAAAGACATTTGTTCTTCTCCATCATCTTCAGCTTGTACTTGCAGTAGTGGTACTAAAAAGTGTTACATATGCTTTTGGTGGTAGTTGAAATGGACATTGTAGTAGTAGAAGTAGTGGTAGTAGTAGTAGTAGTACTAGTAGTAATGGGAACAGAGGTTTAGTCTTTTATTTACAATACTATACCTTAACATTTTAGACTTGGGGTTTGGTGAAAACATCGATAAATATCACCGTCTTATGCAACGCTTTTATCATAACCAAGCACCGTACAGTAATAATAATAATAATAAAGAGGACTTTGTATAGCGCCTAATCTTTAGAAGCTCTAAGCGCTTTGCAACATTTGACAACACTTAAAAAACATATATAATAATATGATTACAAAATTAAAAACAAACACCACGAAAGTAGAAACAGAAAATATGCTGTAAATATTTAAGGCAAGGATACATTATTAGGTCTTTAAGTCTATTCTTGCAGTTGAAATAAGTGAGTTTTAAGAGCGCTCTTGAACGAGATCACTGTGTCTTTGTGTCTAAGTGCAGTGGGCAATTCGTTCCACGTTGCTGGGCCCTGGTATGCAAAAGAGCGTTGTCCATATGATTTCATCTTCATAGTGGGAATAATGAGAATACGATTGTCAGAAGAGGAGCGTAAGCATCTTGCGGTTGTGTACACATGGGTGAGGTCAGATAGGTATGTTGGAGTGGAGCCCGTCAGTGAAACGTAGCACAGAGAACAAATTTTGTGTTTAATTCTGGATCGTATGGATAGCCAGTGTAGGGTACAGAGCAGGGGAGAGGCGTGCTCTGATCGTGGTACTCTAAGGATGATCTGAGAAGCTGTGTTTTGAACTTTTTGAAGTTTCTGAGTAGATATTGAGACGAACCAGACAGAATTGAGTTACAACAGTCCAGTCTTGAAAGTACTAAGGAACACACAAGTGTTTTAGTGGCATCAACTGAAAGATACTTGCGAATGGAGCTGATTCGTCTCAGCTCAAGATATGCAGCCTTGCATATGTTCATGACATGTTGGTGCAACGAGAGAGTACTGTTGAGAGTGACACTGAGGTTTCGTACTGACTGTGTGAATTTAATGTTGGTGTTGCTGATATTTATTGTCTGAGGTAAAGGATGTGAATGAGAAAGTTTTTGTGTTGTAATCAGGATGGCTTCAGTTTTATCATCATTCATCTGCAGCTTGTTACATGTCATCCATGATTTCACATCTGAAATGCACCTCTCTACACCTTGGATGGTAGCTTCAACTTCAGCTGGATGGCTAGATTTGTATATTTGGGTGTCATCAGCATACAATTGGTGAGACACTGGATGATAATCTATGACACTTGAGAGTGGCTGAGTGTATAGAATGAAGAGAACAGGTCCAAGAACAGACCCCTGTGGAACACCACAGCATAGATCAACTGGGCTGGAGTGTTTCCCATTTGCGGACACAATTTGTGTCCTGTTGACCAAGTAGGACTTGAACCATAGTAAGGCCGTATCATGAATGCCAAGTACATGCTGGAGACGATGAAGTAATATATCATGGTCTATTGTGTCAAATGCTGCAGACAAGTCAAGGAGAGTGAGGACTGTAATCTTTCCGCCATCCAAAGCAGAGAGAAGGTCATTGACTACTTTCAGAAGAGTAGTTTCAGTACTGTGGCAAGGGCGATATGCAGACTGTACATTGCTAAAAAGACTGTTTGAATTCAGATGAGATACAAGTTGGGATAGAACAACTTTTCTAAGATTTTTGACATGAATGGCAGATTAGAAACTGGGCGGTAGTTCTTTAAATCATTATGGTCGAGTGTTGGTTTCTTCAGCAGAGGCTTTACAATGGCAGTTTTGTAAAATGATGGGAATTCCCCAGATGAGAGAGAGGTATTAATAACATCAGTTAGTGAAGGCAGTATTGGATCCAAGCACTCTAGCAGCAGTGATGTCGGAATCGGATCCAGTTCACATGACTTTGGTGCACTCTTCATCACGATTGTACGTACTAAATCCATAGAGACAGGTTCAAATGCTGCTAACGGTTGCCGCTGAAATTCTGTATCGCAACTGTATGGTGACGACGAGTCAACTGAAATTGTGTTGTCAAGTTTATCTCTGATGGTTTGTACTTTGTCAAGGAAGAAATTTGCAAACAGGTCCGGGAGGTCGACTAGAGAGAAAGTAGCTGGAAGTGGTGTACATTTGTTCCTTGACATCAGCTTGTTAGTAATCTCAAATAGCTCTTTGCAGCTGGAACTTTCATGATTTTAGTACTGTAGTGGGCTGATTTCGCTGCATGGACTATGTTTGTGACATTCTTCTTGGCGGCATCATAGATCTGCTTATGAATAGTGAATCTGGTGGAAAGCCAAAGCCTCTCAGCTTTACGGCGGTCTCTTTTAGCAGTGCGAAGCTGGTCCCTAACACTGCTATACCACGGAGAACACTTCTGAATTGCTACTCTGCACTTGGTTGCTGGGGCATGTTTGTCGAGCAATGAACGCAGGCAGTTATCAAGTTGTTCTGCTGTAGGAGGTAAGCTAGTTGTTAGGTTTGCTTGGATGTCATGCATTAGTTTGGTTCTGTTTATCACACGGAGGTTTCTCTTAGTAGCGAATAAAGGTGGAGGGTTAGGGACTGATACGTCAAGATGGCATATAATGCAGAGGTGATCTGATGAAAGTTCGTGGGACACCAGGGAGGTCTGAAGAATATTATCATCAGGTCTGTAAAGAATCCAGTCTAATATGTGACCATGTTTATGGGTGGGTTGGCTAACTGACTGTTTGAGGTTGAAAACGTGAATGGAATCTAGGAGTTTCGATGTGCATGGGTTTCCAGGACAGTCAAAGTGAAAGTTGAAATCTCCAAGAATAATCAGGTTGCCACCTATCGAATTTCCATACTCCAGGAGATTCGGAAACTGCTCCAAAAAGAGAGATTCTGTCAGCTTGTTTTTTCTACTAGGAGGAGGGCGGTAGAGGCAGAAAAAATGGACTGACCTTTGTTCCAATGTGAGTGTAGTTTGGACTAGTTCAAACGATGTGTGGTCGAAATTGAAAGTTGTTGTGTAGTTAAGACGGTTGATCATGGAGGTCTTTGCGATGACAGCAATTCCACCTCCGCGAGAGTGGCGGGGGAACGACTTGATGGAGTAACCGGTGGGTGTTAGATCCGCGCACTTGGGTTCATCGCCTGATGTTTTTAGCCATGTTTCTGTCAGGAAAAAGACGTCGATATTCTGATCGTTGATAAAATTAACTATTTCTGTGCGCTTTTCCGATGGTCCTACTGATTGGGCATTGAATAATGCGATGCGCAGTGGTGTCTCTTCGATAGCTGACACAAAGGTTGACGATTTAATTGGAATTTGGATTAGGTTGTCTAAATTAACGGCCGAATTTTTAAATTTCTGCGCCGGAAAGGGCGAAAGGGAGATAACTGGAATTCTTCTTCCTGTTCTACGCCGGCCAGCTTTGAAACAACGCTTCTTTTTTCGCTTCCGTTTACAGTTATGGAATGATGAATGTAGTCCCAGATCGTTTAGTCTAGTGCACAATGTAGTGTGGAGAGCCAAGGAGTGGCCATTTAACGCAATTAATGAGGGTCCATCATAGCATAAACGGGTGGACTGGCGAGTATCACGTGATAGCGGCTTGTTCGATAACAAAGGAAGCCGCAACAGTGGAGCAAGACAGCTGAGAAAAAGTCTAATTTTTCTCGTTTCCAATACAAGAAGATGAAGAAACACATTCGAAAAGAACAGCCAGTGCATGATGAACACAATAACGCAGACGAAGACAGACAACAAGCACACAGATCATGAAAACGGCAGAAAAATCCGGACAGCTGCCTCAAGCCGGTTAAGCGATAGCGGCCATCTTGAATCCAATACATGTGAGTACAATAAATGTGTGAAACAAAACGATAGCTTCACATACGTTGTCCTTAAATGGTTAGGATTCCTTGCCTAGTAACTAAATATAAAGGTTGCAATTCATTACCTGCATGATGCCTATGCCTGCGTAATCACTGAAACGGATTCATGCTTATCAACTGGGTGAACAATAAAAGTTAGGATCACTTACTTGTGTGACGCCTAAACAGTGCATATTTTTATTACCTGTGTGATCCCTAAAGGGTTCAGGTTGACGTCCAGCACACTCCCCCACGACCCATAAACGCCCGCTGGGATAGCAAATGTGAAGGCGATATACCAGAACCACTTGTGTCTAGGAATAAGATAGCATTTTTAAATCAAATAAGTTTATAATGTCGAATTAAGGAAAATAATTGTATCTAATGTGTTTTAAAAAAGGGGCATGAATGGATAGGTTTACGTTATGCCATCGTTTGGCATGTGTGAGGCACGAAGACAGACTAAAAAACTATTTAAAAGACAAATACCGTACATTTGTGATATATTTAGATAAATCTGTCCCTGGTAAGATACATCTGAATAAATATGGAGAGAGAGAGAGAGAGAGAGAGAGAGAGAGAGGGTATCCATGTGTAATTAGTATTAAGTCTTTGAATATAAGGCTATAAGGGATAAATTAGCATTACTGCTCTATTTCATGAAGGATGTAATGTCATATTTACTTTATTTCATGAAAGATATAATGCCATAGCTTCTTTTTTCATGAAGGATGTAATAGCATAAATGCTTTATTTCATGAATTATGTCATTGCATAAATGCTGTATTTCCTGGAGGATGTAATAGCATAACTGCTTTGTTTCATCAAGGATGTCGTAGCATAAATGCTTTATTTCATGAAGGATTTAGTAGATCAATGCTTTATTTAATGAATTATGTCATAGCATAAATGCTTTATTTCCTGAAGTATATGATAGCATAACTGGTTTATTTAATGAATTATGTCAGAACATAAATGCTTTATATTGTGAAGAATGTAATAGTAAAACTGCTTTGTTTCCTGAAGGGTATAATAGCATAACTGCTTTGTTTCCTGAAGGATGTGATAGCATAACTGCTTAGTTTCATGAAGATGAAGGTATCAAAACTTACGAAAATAGTTGGGTGCGATGAATAGTTGGATAGGCAATGAACAATTGGGTAAATGATGAATACCTGTGTATACATTTAACATTTGGGTAGAATATAAACAGTTGTGTATCTTGTTCAGTTATGTTGGGAATGAATGTAAACAAATATCAATCCTTTTGATGGCCAACTAGTTTTCATTTGACGTTATGCGTTTTCATATTTGCGCTTCTTGAGATCATTAGTATCAATCTATTTGGATCATTGTCGTATATAAAATGTATTTCGGAAAATGCTCTAATGCAAAAATTATGAATTTTCACAGGACGTGATATCCTCTAATTATTAAGTCCTGATTTTCAATTAGCACTCAATGTATATTCCGAGTTCGTTGCATTCTTGTAGCTCCAACCAATGAAGAATATGTCAGTATTTGTAATCCTTCAGTATTGTGGCCATATGAAATTGATCAAAACGATGATGGATATTTCACTCTGGGGGAGGTAACTCTTAATGGAAATTAAACTTACACACAAATGAATTACCTGATTAACGTCGAAAATCCCACTTTGAAGTTATATCTTTTTAGACAGGCAGTGATGCTAGGAGGCTGGGGTGGTTTGTCTGGAAAGTATACAACCACAACAAGAAACAGGGCAGTAGTCAAGCCAAAGTCTGTAATGATATTACACTATTGACAGTGTCTTTGTAAAGACAAAAGTCGCACACAGAATTATAGGACAATAAATAAATCAATGCGTGCAAAACTACAATCAGATTTTTACAAACCTCTACTTGTTATTAAACGAGATTTCTTTGTTTTGTATTTATTGAGACAATGGAATTTGCTTGAATACAATCCATTAAAACGAAAGCTAATATTTTTCACCGTGGCAGTTATCTATTTATTTTGCTGTTCAGATATTGTTTGTAAGATAAAACGGAAATATATCGTTTCAAGGGTTGTATTCCAAGAAAATGTTCTTTTTAATAACACGTCAGTCGATAAAATGTGCTAGTGGTCATCATGTTATAGATCTAAAGATAATATAAGAAACATTTGTTGAACCTATTACTAAGGACTTTTATCGTTAAAAGAACGAGTCTCTCTCAGTAAAATGGAATTTAAGACTTTATCGAATCATACTGCGAAATTTGATAGATTTGTGCGAATATGACCCATTGGTTGTTATACTATTGCGTCTGGATTTATAGGTAGTGTTGACATTAAAAATGAGATAAGGGATTTCTAGATAGTGTTGACAGTAGAAACGAGATAAGGGAATTCCTAGGTAGTGTTGACAGTAGAAATGATACAAGGAATTTCTTGGTAGTGTTGACAGTAGAAAAGAGATAAAGAATTTCTAGGTAGTGTTGACAGTATAAACGACACAAGGAATTTCTAGGTAGTGTTGACAATAGCAACGACACAAGGAGTTTCCGAGAGGTCGTCACTGGCGAAGTAGTGGAACTATTGACTGAAACCTCTATTATAAAAATATTTGTATCCTACCGTGCTGTGAATTTATATAAGACTTTTATATATATATATATATATATATATATATATATATATATATATATATATATATATATATATATATATATATATATATATATATATATATATAATACAAATCTTATGGCGAATAACAGTCTTTTCAAGAGCACTGGATCCAGCAAGGGATCACGTGTGTCAGGGATTTATTAAGATAAATGCAATAAACTGACAACGAACAGTGTAAAACTAGTATCTAACTAGCCTGAGCGCTTTCGACTCTTAATAAGTCGTTTTCAAAAACAAATACAAAACATAAACAAGACAAACAAATAAAACACAAAAACACTTGATACACTACCTATTTTTACGACTGAATAAAGCTTATATGAAAGATTACTGAACCAATGGCCTACATATAATGTTTTTCACTTTGCTTTTACTAGTTTTAAATTGCTGTACCACTTTTCATGTTGCATAAAATAAATCCATGGACGTTAGGCATTTCAATTATACATAACTAGTTGTATCTGACACTTGGCGCTCAAACGGGAATTACCAATATGTCATAGGGATACATGAAAATGTCACTTATGACTCAAACGGGAAATCTTATATCACATGGTCTATAGGTTTAACATGGGGGTGACATTAAAGGGTTATATCCTTAATGGGTCGAACGTTTGAGGCAGGCAGTTATAATTCGAGACTCCATCAGCTTACTGCATTTCATGGAGTGAGGCCACTATTCTAGTAGAGAGAATCTGTTGAGAGAAATAAACTTGAAATTCAAAATCTTGGACCGTAACAATGCTAATGTAAAATGTATGCATATGACCTACCAAAATGACTTATTGGAAAAGAAAGGACCGACAAAGAGCAGAAATAAAGTGAGTGAACCCAGTATTCATCAAATGGATTACAATGCCCAGAAACCTGTAAAACAAGTACGCAAGAATCTGAGCGCCCCGCACTTTGTGAACCAATATGACGTTAAAATAATTCCAGGATGAAAAGCTGAAAAACTTGAATAGTCCGCAGCTTTCGAAGGATCTAACCCAGTAACATAACTAGTGTGAATTAACTGCCCACATTGCCCCATCCCAGAGAAACTCTCCACAACTATATCAACAACTGTCCCATGTATAGTGAATTAGAGCTCTGCAGCGGGAAGGGGGGGGGGGATAAGTACACCATGGGAGTGATTCGCGGTATGGGCGGTTCAATTTGAGCATCCGTGGCGGCAGGACCCCACTCCCACAAAACGGACACTAAGGGGTAAGCCCCAACAGAATACATATATAATCAATCTCAGTTTCAATTCCACAATTAAAGCAACACTAAATGGTACTTTAGCCAATGTATCCAGTAGGGAAAATAAAAATGTAGCTACAGATCAATAACACATTCATCCCGTAAACTTCCGCTCTATTCTATTCCTCTAACCAAATAACTCGTCCTTAATTCATACTAACATAGCATGAAATTCACTCCTGTCTTCTCTACGTATAAGAAACAAAAATGGCATTGGTGAAAGGCTAGGGAATAATTCAAGTACTCTCTCAGACCTTAAACAACACTTAAGCAAACAAATAAATAAACAAACAAAAACTCTACACGGTGGCAACGTTATTGAAGTTATTCATATAACCCACCAAACTGACGACAACTTTAAATAAGGGTATAAGGTTGTTCAAAGACCAGACCATCAGGGCCAACCGCACAACTCCCCAAAACACAAAAGTAGCATTGGCATCGCCTGATTAGCAAGACAAAACTTGACTAATATGAATTATAAAGTGGTCAGTAACCCAACCCATCAGGCCTAGCCACCAAGGTTGCAGAGACTGAACTAACTTGTTACGTCTCTATCGTCTTAAAGAAAGTGACAGATCAGAGCAAAAATCAACAAGTTTTGTAAACTTCAACAAACAAGTTATTTCCATAGAATATAAAATGAAAATGTAAAAGAAAATAACTTACGCGATTTCGAAATTAATCCCTAATAACCCTAGGATTTCTAACACAAGTCCTAATGATTAAAGGTTTGAATAAATCTTAGTGGTATTCCAAATTAAATCCAAAGCTGGAAGTGTTGATGTGACCGTAATGGTCTGAATAGCAATGATATGCAAACATTCTTTTGTTGAATCACAATAATAATATCACAGAATATATCCTTGTTGGAATTTCACTGTAAGTCCAAGTCTCCATTTCCAAGAATATTATTTTAGAAGTGTATTTTGTATTTCCATTGAATAAATAAAATGAATAAATAAATTCCAGCACAAATGAAATGATGGACGCAACAATAAGGCTGAATTCAGCTTCAGATGTTATCGCAGGAATAAAAAATTTTTCCGTATACAAGATTTTATACTCCTCTACCTGACCTAGGTCACAGTTAGTATTTTCTCAAACAAAATAAAAAAATATATGACCTAATGGACATATTCATTCTAGAATGTTTTAAATGTTTACAAGATAAAATCTTAGTTATAATTAGAAGGTCTGTTGCTAAAATTAAATAAAGAACGTGGTAAACAAAATGACCTTGACTCAGACCAAAATAATACTCCTAATATTTATCCTTCAGTCAGAAAAAGGTAAACAATTTTGTTTACAAAGCTGTCTCTGAGTTTGGACAAAGTCAGCTACAAAAATACAATTTTACATAACCCACAGCATATCTTGAAAAAAAGAGTTAAAAAACTAACAATCAGTGCAAATTAAATATACATAACAGAACCCAAAAACTCAAAACAAACCAGCATAAAACTGAAGTTCTTACATTCAGATCGTCTGTAATACTGCAACCCAGGGCATTATTCGATAAAGAGAAGAAAAATAATCTCTCTACTCTATTAACTAATCAGCCACAAGTATAAAATTCGTTTTTCAAATTTGAATATCTAGTTGTAAGACGAAACCGATTAAATATGGGGGAAATTATAGAATTTGTCAACCCAGGATTAATATGATCCTTGTAGTGACATGAAGGTTCGAAAAGTCCGCTCTTTTTCCTCCGTTCCTGCTTACGGATATGATCAGTTGAGAGGTGTACGGTGCACACATTAAAGCGCCGAGCGGGTGCCATGAACTAATTCGACCAATAATTAAAGTGTACGATGTGCGTACATTAACTTGACGTACATGGCGGAAAGGTCGCACATGTCTATACTGAAATATAAGTAAGACCATTCACAATGGAAAACGGGCATGGTCAAGTTGGTAATCTGATGGAGGCTACCAGCTTGATAGAACGAGTCCAGCACGTCCTGGATCGAGTAAAAGAATCGCTTGCCCCAGCCCAGACACCTGCAATGGGAAACTAATTCTCTGAGAATTGCTAAACAGTTCATCAGAAAGTTGGGGAAAGACGAACGAGTTAAATTTAAAGTGGCGTCGGCTTAGGGAAAAGTAGATACTGAAAAAAGAGAGGGAATTCAACAGGAGCAATACCAAGCAATACCAAATGGATAATAATGCAAGAGAAAATTATAAGATTGGACCATCCCGATTGGATATCAAAGGAGGTGTAAGGAAAAGATAAAAGGATAAGAATGGGAAAAGAAGCCAACGTGTCTCGATTTTTAGGCTTGTGGTCTCCACAAAATATCATGTTCATCGTGTGGTACAGTGGTAACTAATGGAAACTTGTAAGATAAAATGACCAGGTCACTAGAAAAAAGATATACTAATTCTATTAATAAAAACCATTTATGTATGTTTTCTGTTTTATGTGTTTGTGAACGCTATTGACAAATAAAAGCTAAAATCCCTTTGATCCATTCTCGCTTATATGTAATAGTATGATTGTATGTAAGAATATAGTAGTGTGTCTATAAACACTTCCTACGTTTGTATATTTGTGTGAAGAATGTTTATCAGCACTTCCTACCCTTTCCGTTTGATAGAACGTATGTTTGTGCGTGTATGTGTGTGTGTGTGTGTGTGTGTGTGTGTGTGTGTGTGTGTGTGTGTGTGTCGTAATAAAAGAGGTGTTCCAAGTGTGTCTTTTGGATAGTATATGTGGTGTGTTTAACTGCAAATGAATGCGTGTTGGATTGTATATAACACAATTTAATATTATCATTATAATCTGAGGTCATAAAATCGCTTGAGGCGATACATTCTTAGACCCATGTTAATTTTATGTTTGAGTCCCAAGTGTCATTTCCATTTAACATTTGGCGTAATGTTAATTCATGTTTGAATCTATAAACATTCCACCCACTGAGGCTGTAAACCCCCACAATGCCATTTTCATGTTAAACGTATGAAGCAGAATTTCCCGTTTGAGTTCCAAGTGGTGTCTCCATGCACTCCGATGGCGTAATGTTAATTCCCGTTCGAATCGTAAGTGACACATAACTGCTAACATTATGTTTGCAAAATAGGGCATTCTATTAATTTCATCTATTTTCTAATGCCGAGGTGTTTTGGTTATTTTCGTGCGCTGCTTATATTTGTTTTGTCAACTTTTTAACAACAAATGAGAAATTGGCGTTAAGAATAAAAGTCTACTTACAAAGATAATTTAAATGCATTATTTGACTCCGAATGTCTCCCAAATCTGTAACGTAAAGACATGGATTAAAGTAATGAATAGTATTGGTATGGAAGGCACAGTCAATGGTACATACAACGCTATTATTAGAATGGAGGATACAGTTATATTAAAAATGGTATTACAATCGATGACACATTTAATGGTATACAGGAATAATATCCTGTTATAATAATGATAAGTCGGCATTTTTCAAATAAACTTGTTCCTTTGGACAAAACAAAGTTGATTTCGACAATAACAAAAACAACGATTATGACTAGGATGGTTCTGCTGTCGGAGGTAATCTGTCATTGTTGTATCATGTCGAAATTTGGGCATCGATGATGATGATAATGAAGATAATGATGACGATGACAAAGTTGTTGATTATAATCATGTTGATAATTTTGGTAATAGTGATATCATCAATAACAACAACAAGCAACAACAACGCCATCATCAGCGTCGACGTTGTCATCGTCTGTGTTATAGTTTACCATCATCATCATCATCATTATCAGCCGCAAAAAGTTACGTATATGTAATGTTAATTTACAATCCTATAAATGTGCAAGTTCAAACAAAGTAATTTCTTCGAAACAGATGGACCTTTTAAGCATTTAAAAATGAAGTTCCATCTACTTATCCATGTTAAATTATGCACAAGATACTATTGTTAAAAAAATGTATTTGCTTGAATCCTTTATTTTTCATCATGGTTAACCATCGTTTGAAACTTCTATTTTCTAGCTGATTCGTACTGCCGATGCGATTAATGTATCAAGGATTGAAAAAATTAGCATGTAAAGGTTTGCGTTACATTTTCAGGAAATGGTTCTTTATTTCGCATGGGTTTGTGTTTTACAGCAGACGGTAATATGATGCGGAAGCAAACAAAGTAAACTGTACTGATCAAGGAAACATCACAGCAACCGATCCAGACCTATGTGATGGTAATAACAGTTGCCTCACCGTTCTGGTCAGGAGTTCAATGCTTTTATCACTAAGTTACTGTGACTTGTACATTGGAAAATAATATTTAATGTAATTTCACGAACGACAGTAGCAACGTGGGGCACCATAGCGTCAAGGGGACTTCTATGCTAAATTGGGGTGGATGTACCCTGGAGTCAAGGGGAATTTAACATGGAGAATTTTAACATGGGGGGGGGGCCTATAGAGCGTCCAGCAGGGGTAGTAGAGCGACAAGGGATTGGGCCTGTTTAGCGTCAAGGGAAATGGAACAGGGTGACGTCGTGGACACTGGACACTGGCAACAATGTTGCAAGTGGCTGACCTCAATCGGGCGAAACAGGGACAACGGGAAAAAAGCTATAACGCTTGGCGGGGCGGGATATTTAATTTATATTACACCTGGCAGAGCGGGACATATAACTTTATATAACGCCTTGCTGAACGGGACATATAACTTTATATAAATTAGAACATAGGTTCCGCCGACAACTTCCGCGCGGTACTGACCAACGGTACGGGTCGACTCGTACCGTTTATACAAATACACAAACATAGATTGATGAACATAAATCTATCACACAAAACATCGACTAAAACGTTTTTAGGCAAGAGAGTTAATCTTTTCGAGGCAATGAAGTATCAATTTAACTTTCATCTACTTTTTCTCCTCCCTTCTTTGACTCCACCAGCACCTCAATTTTTGCAAGACATTTTTCTTCTTCTTCTTCTTCTTCTTCTTCTTCTTCTTCTTCTTCTTCTTCTTCTTCTTCTTCTCCTTCTCATCCTTCTATCTATATTTAGCTGCAACTTATGGGAAACTGCTATGGAAAACCCAGCATATATTTATACCCTCAACTTGTGTGACTATCCTATTTGAAACCCTAGTATCTATATATCACTACAACCTGTTGGAATTCCTGTGGAAAAACCGCAAGTCTATATATGTAGCATCACAAATTCTAGCATCAATGACGTCACTTTACGGGACACTAGGGGAATAATGACAACAGTGTTGCAAGTGGCTGACCTGAATACGCGCTACTGTAGGTAGGTGAAATATATTTGATAGGCATAAAGGGAGTTTTATAGGGACAAAGAAAGACCAATACACTCATACACACACACTCCGAACGTTATGTGTTAGTTTAGAATGTAAACGAAGAAGATGAAATTTCACAAAATAGACTATCCCTTACACCACACAAATATTATCCATCACACCACTATGCTATCCAACATATCATACACACTATGCAAAATGCATTGTGTTCGCTTAGAATGTAAAAGAAGGAGATGAAATCTCACAAAATATCTATCCCTGAAACCAGAAAATGCTATCCATTACACCCACTATACCATCCATTATATCATACTGACTACCCAAACACCTTGCGTTAGCTTAAAATGTAAGAGAAGGAGTTAAAATATCACAAAATAAACTATCTCTTACACTACCAAAATTAAAATGAGGAAAAACGTTAGTATCTATTATAGTCACAACTGGCAGGAAATTCCTTTGTAAAAACGTAGTATCTATTTATAGTTACAACCTGTGGAAATTTCTATGAAAAACCCACTATCTATGTACAGCTACAACTTGTGGAAATTTCTATGGAAAAAACCAAATTTATTTATAGCCTCAAAACACAAACCTTATATATAGGGACTCCTTTGCGTCTAAAATTTAGTCATTTGCAAATTTGCGATCAAGATGAAACAAGCGTACGATTCCATTGAGAAAGAAGATGAAGAAAGTAAGAGGCAAAGACGTGACATATCGCCTCGCACACGAACTGAAGTTTTGGCTCAAATCGATGCCAGCGATTTTCAAGGCGACATGAACGAGACTGAATCCATACCTACGACTTAGACCAGACCAAGAGAGTCTACGCC